>JAUTXX010410312.1:0-23410 GCA_032273605.1 Panulirus laevicauda
TCAAACCACCTCACACCACATATTGTCCTCAAACATCTCATTTCCAACACATCCACCCTCCTCCGCACAACCCTATCCATAGCCCATGCCTCACTACCATATAACATTGTTGGAACCACTATTCCTTCAAACATACCTATTTTTTCTCTCCGAGATTTTTAATCTATTTTTCATATTTCTTGATTACTTGAATTACCCCATGATTATTTTGATATGCATAAAACTGTCAAATTTATGGGACCAAATGGAATTGTATGTGGCATTTATGGATGTGGAGAAAGCATATGATAAGTGTTGATGAAAATGCCTTGTGGAAGGTCTTAAGAATATATAGTGTGGGAGGAAAGCTGGTCGAAGTAGTGAGAAATTTTTGTCATAGGTGTGAGGCATGTTTACAAGTAGGAAAAGAGGAGAGCGAATGGCTCCAGTTGAAGGTTGGTCTGTAGCAGGAGTGTGTGATGTTACCGTGGTTGTTCAGTTTGTTTATGGATGCAATGGTAAAGGAAGTAAATGTGAGAGCTCTGGAGAGGGGACAATTATGAAGTCTGTGGGGGATGAAAGGGCATGGGAAGTGAGTGAGTTGTTGTTTGCTGATGATACAGCACTGATGGCAGATTTGTGTGAGAACATGCAGAAGCTGGTAACTGAGTTGGAAGTGTGTGTGAAAGGTAGAAGTTGAGAGTGAATGTGAATAAATGCAAGATTAATAGGTTTACCAGGGTTGAGGGACAGGTTAGTTGGGTTTTGAATTTGTATGGGGAAAACCTGGAAGTCGACGTAGCAGGGAAAGGAACCATGGAAGAGAGACATAGGGTGGTTGAGGGGACAAAGGTTCTAGGAGTGCCGAAGAATGTGTGGAAAGAGATGATGTTATCTGGAAGGGCAAAAATGGGTGTGTTTGAATGTTTAGTAATACCACCAATATTATTTGGATGCAGTGGACAGTGGATGTGTTGGAAATGAAATACTTGAGGACAATTTGTAGTAAGAGGTGGTTTAAGTTGTGAAATGGTAAGAGAGAGGTGTGGGCATAGAATTGTGAGCTAAAATGGGTGTGCTGAAATGGTTTGCTCTTATGGAGAGAATGAGAGGAAAGGTTGACAGAGAGGATATATATATATATCAGAAGTGGAGGGAACAAAGAGAATGGAGAGGCAAAATTGGAGATGGAAGGATTGAGTGAAAAAGATTGTGAGTGATCAGGACATGAACATGCAGGAGAGTGAAAGGCTTGCACAGTATAGAGTGAATTGGAATAATGTGGTATACTGGGGTTGATGTGCTGTCATTGAATTGAACCAGGGCATATGAAGTGTTTGTGGGTAAACCATGGAAAGGTCTGTGGGTCTTGTTTGTGAACAGGGAACTGTAGTTTCGGTGCATTACACATGACAGCTAGAGAGTGGATGTGAGCACATGCAACCTTATGGATGTGACCTTTCTTTGACTGTTCGTGGAACCACCTCGCTAACATGGGAAATAGCGATCAACTGTTAAAGAAAAAATTGGTGCTTACATGAATTAAACCCACTATGTTAAGGATATGCATAAAACTCAGTGAGTCATCCAGGTAGTGCTCTAAATGATCAATTATGTCAGGTAATACATCCATTTGTTTCTCCTATATTTTTGAATATGTAGTTGATTATTGATACATGCATTAGGTAAGAACCTACCAAAGAAGAGTGTGTAGAAAGGGGATATGGAAAGCACTATTTATCGTATCATTTTCTTGATTGTATGCATTGAATGCATTCAACTGAAGATTACTAATGCTAAGCAAGATTTCTCTGACTTTCATCTAATAAAGACAAAGTGGATGTATGTGTTGGAGGTGGAGGGAATGAGGAGAAGTGGGAGACCAAAATGGAGGTGGAAGGGTGGAGTGAAAAAGATTTTGAGCAATCGGGACCTGAACATACAGAAGGGTGAAAGGCATGCAAGGAATAGAGTGAATTGGAACGATGTGGTGTAACGGGGTGGACGTGCTTAGGATATGATAGGCAAGATTGCATAGATATAGAACTAGAAATGAGCATTACAAATTGTGGATTACATAGGATTATACACCAGTATATATCTACCATGCCTCACCAGACACCTCTCAAGCAATTAGCAAGAATTCTGACAAGGAATGAACTAATGATTGATTAGTA
Source organism: Panulirus laevicauda (assembly GCA_032273605.1). NCBI lineage: Eukaryota > Metazoa > Arthropoda > Malacostraca > Decapoda > Palinuridae > Panulirus > Panulirus laevicauda. The sequence continues at coordinate 2,157 of JAUTXX010410312.1, forward strand.
TATTGTTGCATGTCAGTTTATGCAGTTTCTCCCACCAGATGTATTTGATATATTGATTCCCCTACTTCCATCAAAATGTTTTGGAATTCACTATAGCCATACTGCTGTCTTTCTGTGTTAACTTGAAAAACTTTTGTTCAGTTTAACTTGAAGGATGATAAGGTTTGATGGAAACTCTAATGCCTTGAATGTATAAGTGACATGTTTATTAAGTTTCATGGCATCCAATCAGATATTGCATTTGCTTTACTCTTGTGTTATGTCCATGTTAAGAATAAGGTAACCATATTAGGAATAATTTAATGTAGTTCTCAAAGTCTGGTGTTATGTCCATGTTAGCAATAAGGTAACCATATTAGGAATGATTTGATGTAGTTCTCAAAGTCTTTTGATTGATTTATTTTTGTATGTTTTTCAATATTTCTGCAATTGGTTGTGTGAGACCAAACTGTCACCAAAGATCTGCCACTTATATGACCTTCGTTGCTGAAGTTTAATTACAAACTGGCAGAATACTTGAAGATGTAGTGTTGCAGTTTATTTTGAGAAATCCGTCAGAGCATCATTGATATGATTGAGGAATTTTTTTGATATCTCCTCAACCACTTCTAGCTTCATTGTAAAATTGTAGACATTTGTAAGCTTGCCAAAATAGTGCTAGTCATAAAACCCTCTAAACCTTCCAACTCTCCCCACTGATACCACTCTTCATTACTTTTATCTTTATCATCCAAACTCTTTGAAAAATCGATCCACAGTAGAATAAAGCAAAGCATCCAACTTTCACTTATCAACATGGCTTTAGACCCAGTCACTCCACAACCACTCTATCCACAAACCTCACAAGACTTATCCTAGAAGGCTACAACCAACCACAACCCCTCTAGTGGCAGTAGACAACTCCCCCAACACAAGCTCACACATAAAAGTTTCTTAACCTCATCCAGAACAATGATAAAAGTGTTTGGCGATCTTTTATGGCTGGGCATCAAAATCAAGTCACTCAACGAGGCTTCATTCTTAAAACACTTAAGTGCTTCAGTGGAGTTCCCAAAGGAGCATTCCTCCCTTGATCCTCCTTCAGTCCCCTCCTAATGACCTCACTTTATTTCATTCAGACCATAGTGTGAAGCTTATGCAGATAATCTTTTTGTCATTTCACAGGACTAACACCATAGAAATAACAAATTTACAACACTACATTGTCCTACTGGAACATTGACTTTCATAGAATAGAATGTTTGCCTCCCCTCAGAAGTCCTCAGTTTCTCTCTTGACTACAAACAGATGCAAACCTAACCTGCATCCTCCTGTCAGAGCTTTGGAGATGCCCTAGGTAGAGCTTGGTTTCATGCAAGTATTTGAAATACTTGCAAACTATGGCTGAGTATGGAAAGCTTAATCAAATGAAAACTGATATATGAATCATGTATGGGTGAAAAAATAGTATACCTGATTAAGGGGGCATACTATTTGATGGGGTTACTAGTAAGAGGCCCAGAAACTGAAGAAGCACCAGGGTCTATAGTATCTCTCAGGCCCTGCATCCCGTCATCTTGAATGGCCAGTCTGTAAAACACCAGCTATACTGGGCATCATATACAACATGCATATGACATTCGCTCCCCATACCACAAACATTATCACAGAAGCAGCTGACAAACTAAATGCCTTTAGAACACTAATTGAATTTCAATTTGACAAGATAATTAATTCCTTAGTATCCTTCGCAAACAGTTCATTTGCTCTACCACGACTAAAGTATGCTTCACCTGCATGGTCATCCACTCTTATCTCTCTATCTATATCTCTGATCCTCATTCCCTCCATGAGCTTCCATCAAGGAGGTGACCATGGTAAAGGAGTCTTCACTTATCCTTGTCCTTACATGTTTCCCTCTCATAGACCATTCCATGCATTCTTCCACCATGGTGGTCTTCTTCTCACACTAACTCCTTTAATCATACATCATACACTTTCCTTGTAAACTCCCTATCTTACAATCTTTCCAAATGCCCAGATTACCTCAAAGTATTACATTTCACATACTCTGCTGCTCAGTTTATTCCCTTTGCATTCCCTGCTAACCCAGTTTCTCCTGCACCCACTCATTTCTTTTTTTCATTCCATCTCATCATACCTCATGCTCCTCTCAGTTAGCTCATTTCCATAGGGTTGGGAAGACTATGCTGTCCCATAATCCTTTCCTCACTTCCGTATTTACACATCTACCCTTCATTATTTTGTAAAGGGATACAATGACTTTTCTACCATGTACTGCAGTCTCCCTTATCTCTCATTTGCTATCACCAGACTTACCCTAGGTAGCTCCCAAATACTTAACTTCTGACACCTCTTCCAGTCTCTCTTCCACCATATCTATAACACAGTTTAGTACATTTTCTTCTCAGTCTGTAGGGCTTTGCAAAAACTATACTTCAATTTGTTCCTTTTCAACACCATTATTTTACTTTTACTCACATTTGCTTTCAATCACCTTTGCTTACATGCACCAAAATACACTTGCAACCCTCTGCAAATGTACTTTCAGCAAACAACACAGTATCATCTGCAAACAGGCTTGTCACCTGCCACTATACCTCACCACCACACCCTATCTCTGTGCCCTCTATTCCTAGTTTTGCTGTCATCTCTCTTATCACTCAAGTCATATACATGCACATCCCACCTTTTCATTTGTGTCACCCATCACAACCACCTTTTTCTCCTTCTCATGACTATTTACATGGTCTTTCAAATTTTTCCAGTTATGCTTCATTTCATCCTTACCTTGCAGTCTTTATATTCACTGGCACATATATTCATACTACACAATTCCAATCTTTTTGGTCATCCACACTGTCTAAAACAAATATAACAAAACTGCAAACCACACAAAATAGAGCACAGAATGGTGACTTGCTACTTTATGGGTGTTAATTTGTAGAACTTGATCACCAGCCCCAACCCTAAAATTTTAGTTTCACTTTGCCACTCCTTGAGCAGGACCTTTATCTTTCCAGTATCTTAGTTCCCTTTCCACCACCTTCCATTTTTTTAACCTGATTGGTTGAGACACATCATACCAGTTCTTTTAACCTAGTTGGTTGAGACACAGAATACCAAACTCACAAAACTCAAACTGCTAATTCTACCTCAAGTGTTGTAGTGATTGTTGGTTTGGAGCGCCAGAGCCAGAGAAGTGCATACACATCCATTTTAAGCATTTGCCTGACTGATTGTTAATGGCTGTGTGGCACTTAAGTCGCATATGGAGGTAGTTGTTGCTTATCATTTAAAGATATTCAAATTGCATATTGTGTTATGATGTGTAGCAGACTAAGTATGATGGGTGCTTAGCTCAATTTCAGCCCCAGATGCTGTGAACCGTAGTTTCCATTATTTGTACATTTTATTATGAAAATTCATATTTTTCTTTCATTTTCAGCAATATGGTGATTTTGTAGTAACAAGATACTTCAATGCCAATGGTGAAGTTGTGGAGGAGGAGGAAGATTGTTATTACGAATGTCGATACCCCCCTTGTACTAATATAGAGAAAGAACTTAGAGAATTTTCAATATGTGGTAGATGCCAGGTGAGTTAATTGCCATTAGTGTATTTTCAGATATGAAATTGCTCAAAATACCAAATTGAATTATATATAAGTATTATTTCTTGAGCTAAGTAGTGAGCAAAGGATATTTTTGCTCAAAACTTCAGAATTTCTGTCTAGGACTTGGTTGAACAAAATTTTCCTACGTCTGTTTCCATATGATAATATGCCTTCCATCTCCAACAGCAGAACACCTTTTTGTCAACATTGACATGAAATGTAAGCAATGTTTAATGTATTTTTAAAGCCCACTGATATATGATACGAGTTGAGATATGTGCTGAATGAGGAACTGTCATTGGAATTGCTTGGTCTAAGAAAAGGTGCATACATAAGCATATATGAGTGAGTGGAGCTTGGTATCACCAGGAGTTAGTGGACTGTGTTAATTGACAAGTGTGGAGAGGAGAGGATGTGAATGTGTATTTATTGAAAGGGGCAGTAGGTTGAATGTCTTATCATAGCTTGGTGAAGGTGAGAGTGAAAGTGACCCTCAAAAGTGGAAAAAGTGAGCTTGAGAAAGTGGTATGTATGCAGAGATACCAGGAGAGATTGAATGAAGGATGGCAAAGAATTAGAGTAAACAAAACTAGGGAGTAGAAGACCGGTGGAAGATGTTTAGGAGAGCAGTGCTTAAAGGTGAAGTGTGTGGCATTCAGAATGTGGGATGTGGGTGTATGAGAAAGGGTAGTGGATGCTGGAATAAGGAAAATTAATTTCTCGTGAAACAGAAAAGGCATACATATGGATGATATCGCCAGGAGTGATTGGGGGGAGTGCAGAAAGAAAGTGGCAGGTCAAGAAAGAGGTACAAGACCTGGAAAGAGAACAAGTGAGAGATTGGAAGAAGGCAACTGGTGAACTTCAGAGAGGCTGAGAAAATGAGCAAGGGGAATATCAGGACAAATGGTTGTGACATTGACAGTTTTGAAAGCATATCAGAAAGCATTAAAGACAAAAATGATGTGAAAAAATGATATGAATATTTTGAAGGACTATTTCCAGCCCCCCGCTCCTTCCCCTTTTAGTCGCCTTCTACGACACGCAGGGAATACGTGGGAAGTATTCTTTCTCCCTTATATGTATATATATATTAATTATCAAAAAAAAGATGAGTGGATAATCTTTCTACAGATAATACTAAATTACCTTTTTTCTTTTGAATAGGAAGCAAGATATTGTGGTACTTATTGTCAACAGAAGGATTGGCCTGTTCACAAGAAACTTTGTCGAGAAAAGAGACGACCGTGTCTCACTGAGAGACCTCCAGAGCGCTAACGTCCGCCCATGCTAGTCACACATCCATTGTAGACACCCAAACTTCTGTATATTGGAGGATTATTGGAATTATTTTAACTCTCATATGAACACTTGCTTTTCCTTAGCGAAGGAAGACTATAGGATCAGTCTTTCTTAAGTACTGTAGTTTCTTGACTGTGTACAGCGAGTGTTTTCATGAGCAGCTAAAGCATGGACACATTATATATGAAATCAGCAGGATGGCCTTTTCTTTTGTTCAGGAATTTTAGTATTTGGTATAAAGCAGTGTGTCAGGTCAGGTCAGGTCACTGTTGTAAAGAAGCACCACAGTTCTGATGCATACATGGTACATTTAAGCCAACACATGATAGATTTTTTTTCTCATTATTTAATATTGTTTTGCTAAGAATTTGGATTAACGAAGACTAATTTTCTTGGCAGTGCAAAACTGACCAGTGTTTGCTTTCTCCCTTATGACTTATTTTTTAGTGTGAATGAGTACCTGTATGCAGGACATATGACTTTGTAAATGTGGTCAGGTTAAACTGTTCCCTAGGTACCATCCTCCAGTATTCTGAGATTGGGAGTCTGCTGTTAATTATATAATTTACTGTGAAAACAAGTGAACTGGGAAAAAAAGATAGTTTCTTACTAAAAGTGAGTGAGCCAAATAATGATACAAATAAGAGTACATGTATAAGATTTGTTCGTTTTTGAGTGTAAAAACAGCAAATATATGCAGTTAGATATTGAGAAAAACAGAAAATATTGATTTGATTTATATAACAGCTTGTAAGAGGTTATTATAGAGAAAATTAAAACTTTTTTATTGGTAATTGCCATTTAGTTGATCATATGCTGAAAAGAAGTGAATACAGATATTGTAATCTTTAAGTCAACTCCAGACACTTGACTTGTGTTTCTGTACTTAGCTACTTTTGACAGTTGCATGGGTAGGGGTATGATGGGGGCAGGGTGCCTAACACTCTTGAATGGGCATCATAAGGTGGTTATTTCTTAATAATTTTCTGTCAAAGTAAAACATGTCTGGTTACTAGTTCTTTAGTGATTGTTAAAATTTGAGAACTGTTTGTAACTGTCTAGAATTTTTGCTAATTAGGAATATGGGTGTAGCTATTCAAACATTTGGTTATATTCTTGGGCCTTGGGTGAAATATATATTTATATATATCTAGTCGAAGGGATAGTGTTCTAAGCTCTTACTTTGATGGCTCATTTTGTGCTTTCTTAATATATGTATATTTGTTTCTCCAATTCCAGTTACTCATTCCTGTTAGCAAAAATTAGACTATATCACTCATGGTAAATATTTAGAAGTGAGCATTTAATATAATTCAGGTAAATGATATAATGATAACCACCTGATGTTGCCTGTGTAGAACTCATGATTTTGTTATTTGCGACAAGAACTAAAGAGTGGTATAAGAATATGTATTTTTTCCACTAATACTTCAACCACTTTTGGCGCTATCTATTGTACAAAAATCGAATGGCATGTTTTACTTATAAACTTAATATACAATGCAGCAGTCAAAAATATTGATGGGCTGTTGCTAATTAACAGTATGTTACACTTATATTCCATGGGCTAATCTTGTACTAAGAGTTACTCGCACGTGAGGTGTTTTTCAGGCATTAAAATTTTTGCACCATTATGTTCAGACTTTATGTAAAGTAATTGATAAATCATACTTTGAACGTTTTGCATTTAATTGAAATTTATATTGTTGAAGTGAATAAGATTTAGAAAAGCTGTATGTCATTTTCTCTTAAGTGTAATTCAGAGTCAAATACAAAGAAAATTTTGCTAACATGTTTTTAAGAGGTATAACATGAAAAGTTGGTAACATTTTAATACAAGATTTAAGTCTTTACATGGAAAACAAGAGTGGATTAGTGTAACAAGTGCAATGCTTGCTCAACTTCTCATTCCATAGGAGCTGTATGTAATGATATGGAAACATTTTAAACTATGTTGCAATATATTTCCAGGTGGGCACGGATGATATCTGTTTCATCTGTTTTAGTTGGATGTACAAAGAGCTCTGATCCAGTGTCCTGATTTAGTGTTCCTGTGTGGGAGTGGTATTTATTACAGCCTGTAACTATTTATTCCATTAGTTTTAGTATTTTTTTAGTTATAGACTTGGTAATCCTATTATAATAACTAGTAGATTCTTGGTAACATATTCACCTAAAACTTTATTAAAATCTAGTGTTTCAATCAAATAGACTTAACGAGTTAAAATGCATTGTATATATGCTAGAATAATGCAAATAACATGTAACAGATGCTTGAATTAATTGAATTCACTTGAGAGCACAATGAACTTAAATGTGTCACATTTTGATTATGTAAATGTTTGACAAAGTAGCTGTGTTATTGAGACTTGAAAGTCTCATTTGTACTTTAACTGACTGTCTGAAATTTGATCGTGTTGCAACATTTGTCCTTAGTTTATTTAGAAGAAATTTTTGAACTTTTGCATAGTAAATCCTGCATTTAACACCAAATCAGAGTAGTAATGACTAATCTTAAGGTGATTAGTCAACACTAATAATAGGTGAGGTGCTCTTGGACCTAATGCTGAATTAAAAGACAAGCTAAAGATATAGGATGTGGGTTGAATAATATTGTTAATTTATGACATATCACATTAGTTATTAAGTGATGACTAACCTGTGTTCCTTGTTTTGTATTTTTCAGTTCTGTTAATCATATCCTACGGTGATTCCAGTTTTTAGGAAAGTATTTTATATAATTTCTTTCAATCGAATCCTATTTGCAGAATAGGATACCTTTCATTGTTTAGTCTGGACATGTATTACATATCTTTGACTGGAATTTGTTTTCCATTTTAGCTTTTTTAGGACTACCTTTCTCCACTGTGTATGAATATATGTGTGTGTGTGTGCTTGTTTGTGTGAAGGTGGATGTATGTGTCTTGTGTGTTGTTGTGTAATTACTTTTGTCTTTGTGTGTATGTTTGCGCTTACATTGGTGAGCGTTTATATGAGTGGGTGTGTTTTATGTTTGATTATAATTTTTTTCCACTACAGTGGAGAGAGTTTTTACAATCACGGAACACCATTTATGTTTATGCATTATCATGTGACATAAAGTTCTTAACACTCTCAGCATTCACTGTTTTCCCACTTGGGTTGTTCCATTTAGCCTCATCTCTGTTACTGTAGTAGTGTTTTTCACATCTTTTCAGTCTTGGATTTCAGGCTTAGTTTCTTTTGTCCTCTGGTTGACCTGTTCCTGGTAATTTTAGAAAGGTGAATAATATCAAATTATTTTAGAAACTTGAAGGTTGTATTCATGATTTCCTCTCCTTTCTCTTTTCTGATGTGGGTATTTATGTGGCTACAATACCCTCCTTGTATCTTCTCTGTTATATCAAGTATAACTTGGATTGCCAATTGCTGGATCTTCTTTAACCTATCTGTACATTTCTCAAGTGGAATGACCAAAGTAGTGATGCAGACTCAAACTTGGATCTAATTTATACTCTGAACACTTTTATGAACATTTACTTACAGGCAGATTTGATACTGACTTGTGAATGATTTACCTATTAAACAATTCTCATGTGTTTTCCCTTTCACATATAGATTCTTTTAGTTTGTCTCGTGCAAGATTATAGTTGTCACTTTGCCTCATTTTATGGTGTTCTATCTCCATTACTCTGCAGATGGCCATGTTGACCTCCATTAACCATGTATCCTACCAAAATTGAAGCATGTTTAGGTTTTATATAATATACTTGATATAATGGAACCCTTGACACTCCTTATTTTTCATAATTGTAGAATCCATTACAAAATATCAAGTACAATGAAATTCCTCTGGTGAATCATTTTCATAAACCAGATATAACAGCATCCCCAAGATTGAGCCCATTTGGATATCATTGCTTACCGGTCCAAATCATAATGCATCTCTGATGTGCACTTTATTCCCCTCCACGTTGGTAATTTTCAGCTGAGTTGGAATTTTTGGTATGCCAGCTTGAACTTTTTCCCCCAATCTCCCACGACAGTGTCACTTTTCTTCTAGATTTCAAGAACACATAGTTCACTAACCCTTATCTTGTTTTGAGGATAGAACCCACTCTCTCATAGAAGTTTGGAAGATTTATGATATATATCCTCCTCCCTCTGAACCCATGTTGCCTCTCATTTAGCAAGTTTATTCTTAGCAAAATTTGAACTGTTTTTTTCTCAATCTTTAACAGCATTTTAGAGACCATACTTCTCAGCAATGCTGGCCTCTTATTTATTGTTTTCCAATCTCCTTTCATAAAAACAGACATAACATTTTTCTTTAGTACTTTGGCATTAATGTTCCTTTCTTTGAGCTCCACAACAATGATTGCAGTGGCTTATTGAATATTTCAACATATTTCTTCATAGCCATAAGCTTATATATGGATCAAGATCCTTCTGTGCCATAATATCAACTCATTTCTTTTCATGGTCTCTCTTCATTGCATACTGTTGATATTGGAGGTATATGTCCTATACACTGCCAGTACGCCTCAGGAATTTGCTCTTAGCTCTTTTGTTTCATTAGTGCTTCCTTTTGAGTCTTTGAGTTTCATGATTTGTCTGCTTCTTTACTGTACTGTACTCATTTCCTCCTCTCATGCACTTGGCTGTTGTGCCAGCTACATGTCCAAGATGTGTCTTGGTTTTCTTTAGGAGTTGACATTACTTCAGACACATCTCTCTTGTCTCTAACCTTCTTTGTTATCTAACATTGGTACCCATCTGCTGATTCCCTCATTATAGACCACAGAACATGTTTTAATTTTAACCTTATTCTTCATTGTGGAATTCCATTTAACACTTTATATTCTAAAAGATGTTCAACTTTATATCCCTGTATCTCAGGATTTAGTTCCTCTCTGATTCCAGTATTATATCTCGATAAATGACATGCTCAAAATCAAGTGCTATGTAAGCGCTCCTCCCAAGTAGGGCATCATTGCTGATGTGTCCTTTTTGTTAGCTATTTGTAAAATTTGTGGCAGATATTGATGGTGATTCAGCTACTCTGACACTATGTGCTTGATGGAATGCTGGTACTAGAATCCTTCTTAACACTTTAAAAACTTCCTCACATTTTTTTTTCCCATCATTAAGATTTATTTGCTCTCGTCAACAAAGTATAATTCCTTCCCTTACATTATTCTGATTGTGTATGTATTATTTTCACTTGATATGTAATATTCTTGAAAAGATATTTGTGGACTTGTGCGTTTGTGTGTCTGATTTTCTGCTTTTGCTTATGGAGAGGGTGCTGAACACTTAAAGACTCAATCTCCAAACCTCACATTTTGATATTAACACGAATTTTTATATGCCATCTTTGATTGCTTCACCTTTGCTTAGCTTGTTTTATTTGTTCCATCTGCTGACACTTTTTTTGTTCTTTCATGTGGAGTCTCCTCTGATGGTAAAAAAATAAGTTAATTATTCTTTCTCCATTTATCATCCTTGCATTGTTAGCAGGATATGATTTTCCGTCCTCTATACAAAGCTCAGTTTTGTCAGTTCTGCCACCATCCTTGTTTTGTTGCTTAGACTTCCTTTAATCTTTTTGTTTTCTAAAGTGACGAAGCAGAATCCTCCAGCTTGGATTTAGTTTTTTCTTTTAATTATATAATCCCACAGTATCTTTTATGGCTCCTGCAGCTTCAAGGATGCGTTACATCCAGTAACAGTGACATCCTTGGAGTGACAAGTTTCTCGACCAGATTTTACCCCTTTTTTGTCCAATAATGATGATATGACCTCACTGAAGATGACTTTACACCAGCAGTGAAATATGATGCAAGTGGAGTCTGTAAATGCATGAGGTTGAGCAAGCCTTTTATATATCTTAAATATCTTACTGCCCAGTTTAACTGAAGACAATACTAGCACTGACAGAAAGTCAATTTGCTTATCATGATTTTATTCAAATGATTCTCTATTGATAATTTTGGCATAGTATCAACATTATGTTCCCTTTTGTGAATTCAAACTTGTAACTTACTTCCATTAATATGAGTCACAGATGGCTCTGTTTTCATCTTTTCCCATCTTCCGTAGATTTGCCAGAATTAACTTTCATGAGAAATTTTTTGATCCATGCTGCATTTTGTGTAGGTCTCTGCAACATAATAAACTCAGTATTAGTATATATGTAATTATGATTCTGTTGATATCTGTTTAGATTTTCAGGAAACATTTGATGAAGTTCCACATCAGAGTTTCCTAGTAAAGGTTAAGTCACATTATAATTGAGTTGTAATTTGACAGATACAAAATCAGTTGACAAGCCATAAACAAAGAATAGCGATTGATAGTCAGGCCTCAGAATGGCTACATGCGAGAAGTGTTTTGCCAGTTGATAATTGTCTGGATTGTAGGACAGTAAAGTTCACAGACGATGCCAAAATGAGAAATAAATCTACAGAAGAAATTGGCATCTTTAGCTTCAAGCTGACCAAGACAAATTGATGGATTAGGCTTAGATGGAGCAAATGAATTTTGATATTATTTAGTGCAAAATTTTACACAGCAGTAAAGATGAGTAGGCAAGCTTCAGTATGAGTTTTGATGAGGTTCAAAATGTAAATGAGCAAAAAGACTTGGTTTTAATAATCCCAGGTCTTAAAGACTCGAATGAAACGTACCTCCAAGAAGTAGTTAAAGGAGTGAACAAAATTCTTGGATTCCAAGGCATCCCAACCTTAGATTTTATGTTCAGTTCTGGTCACCCTTCTTGAAAAATGACTTTTAAGATGACGCTTGGACCAAAAAACAAATGCTGTGAGAGTCGACAGAATTACTTAAATATATTTAGCTTAGAAAAGAGAAGACTAAGAGATGATCTAATACAGGTATTAAAGATTATCAAAGGCTTTGATTGTTTCTGTCTGACAAGTTCCTCAAGGATAAATTCATCTGATTTCTCTCGTAATGAATACAGACATGATGGTAGACATTTACTTTAAATGAAGCAATGTAATTCTCTTCAACAGGATTGTTTATATATATAATGATTTACCAGTTAGAGTTGTTGAAAGTAGCTCCATTATTTGCATCTTTTTAGTTAATGAAAATGTACAATTTTTTTCTTTTGAACCATCTGTGTCTTTCAACTTTTACCACACTAATCTATTAGTTGCTGATGTGTTCCATAATACAAAGAACCTTGTAAGGACTCTGGTCTTTTGCTGTTTGAAATTATTTATATTCTTAGCATAGCCCATAAAGACTTCCCTGTTTTCTTTGCTTTTTTACAGTATCATTTCATCCATGGAACCCTTTTCTGATACCAGCTTTGAAATCTAGCTTTTCCTTATCACTCATCCATGGGGGTCAGTATCAAAGGTCTACTGGCAGTCCATGAATATAAAGTCAACCCAGTCATTTTTTTTTCCTGAGATTTTGCTTATTCTCTCATAGTTTAGGTACTTCATCATGTACAATTTCCTTTTTCTGAATCCATGTTATCTTTTACTATGTGATTTTCTGTCAAGATGTCATAAACTTTTTCTTAATTTTTTTTCTTGCTTAGGAGGGAGAGGCAATTAAGTGTGCCTTTTAATGCATACACAAATGCTTTTTATGTCATAGTAGGTGAAGCAAAAGAAGTTTGCTTAACAGTTAGTGACTCTGGTCTTTAAACAACATCCCCCATAGTTTGTGTAGGGCCTTAACACACTAACTAAGTACCAATGGTGAAGCGACATCTGATTCATGAGACATAAACAGGTACTGTTCTTTTAGTTTCTTCATACTGTAGGGATTTGTGTCAGCATTTTTCTAGGTATCTTTCTCTCACCCAGTTCTGTGGTATTGGAAGTTCTGAATCTTAGGGAGTGAATATGCTCATCACCATTGAATGTAACACACACAGTCTAGTTTACTTATGTAACACATCAAATGAAGCCTACACATTTACGTCATACATCACATAAAGCAGTGTGAAATTATTTTTGTATGCGAGTTATTTCATATATGTTTTTGGTTCTTTATATTGATTTGTGTCCTTAAAGTTGTTGAATAATTAATCAGTCTTTTGCTTGACAAATGTGATATTTCTTTTGTACTTATTCTTTCCCCATTTTACCTTAATGTAATAATTCAAGCCCCTCTTTTACCTTTCACCTGAAGCCTGGCCTGTGTGTCTGCTATATCACTTTTACAGTGTGTCTGCACCCCTTACTTGTTTATACAGTTGGAAATTATTTTACTGGAATTCTTGGTAACAAAGACACCCATCTTACAGAAAAACTTTGGCTCCCATCCATGTTCCAATATACATAAATTTGTTCACCATCCAAAGGTGGCATACTGTATTTTCATGATCCCCACTCCAAGCAACAGTGCTAAGTAGCCCATGTGCCCCAGTTTACCTGACTAGTTAATTGATAGACACTGCTTTGTTTGGTCAGTCTTTATGTGTCATAGCCACTTTTTGCATACACTTCAATTCATTTGTCAAGTCATGACAGGACTTAAGCGTAATTCAACACTTCGTTTGGATACTTGTAATTGTGAGGAGGATAGCATCAGAAAGTGTTTAGAGGCCAGTAAGTACTAACACTGACACAAAATCTGGGGAAAGTGTTGGCATTGGTGGTACCCACTTCTCAAAGATGTCTTTTTCCAAAAAAAAGTGTTGAAAAATCAATTGGAACAGGTTAGAGAAATAGGAAAGTGCTGTCTACCCAGCAGAAAGTAGAATTACTGAAAAAATAGATTGCAGAGTATTATGAAACTCAGGGAAAAGGATGGTGTTGGACCAAAAATGGTGTATGATTTAATAAAATTCAGAGAAAGAAAAAGAAATTGAAGTTTATGCTGAAAGTGACTCTCAAGGGAATGGCTAAACACAAAACATTAGTTGGTTCTCAAAGCTGTAATGTAGATCATATTTTATGTGGGTGTTTCTGCCAGCATTGAAATAAAGGTGTGATTTTTGTTTATGCTTCTGTACATTTACTTGATGTGTTTCATGGTATGCATAAAAAAGTATGATAACTGTATACCATTCAAAAGTGGGGATTAATTATGCTTCAAAACTCTACTGTAACACTGCTGTAGCAAATTCCTTTTTATATATAATTCCACATAACAGAACACTTAGGTTCTAAGTCATTACTTCTTTATTTTGTTCTCTGCTCAACTCTGTTTTGTTTGTACCCTTCTTTCTACACTTTCAATGTAGATTTCATAAATCCATTACACCACACTTCATTCCCCAGTGTTTAGTTTTCATCTGTCTATCTCTGATTCCTTTTCCGTCTAGGAACTCCCTTGGGGGTAGCCATGGCAAAAGTCTCCATACTGGTGAACTCCAGTGCTGCTTCTTAGCAGGCCACTGGTAGAGGACAACTCTAATTGGTTTTCAGCTTCTCAGTATTTTCCTTAAAATATGTGTTTAGTTCTTATAGCTTTTTTGTGGTTAGTGTGTGCTCCTTATCATAAGGCACTTCTTGCTTCACTGTGTATTTCAATTTATGTACTATGATTGCTTTTCTTGTAATAAGCTCCACGTATAAAGTTTTTACATAAGACATCAAGACTTGATTGAGCAATGATGGCACATCCTTTCCAGGTGAACTTTGTGATTTGGGACAAACTGATGCAAAGAGTTTTCTTTAAAATGTTTTACAAACTTTAATCTCCAAGTGTTTGTATTCCTGCATGGATATAAGCTTATCCAATCTGTTTTCCATTTTTTTCCCCCTCGTTATTTATTATCTTCTAAAAGCTCCATTGTTTACCATTATCTCCTGGAGTTTGGTACTTTCTTTCATCAAAAGGGATAGTCCATTTCCCCCTTTGTTAATTTCCTCTTTCGTTGTTATTGTATATCCTCAGGAAATTGCAAACAGCTCAGTTTCCTTAATGAAATTAGTCTTTAATTGTGCTTATTATGTCTGGCTTCATTTAATCAGGAGTGTATGTGATCACTGACTTCAGCATTTTTGGAAGGGAATTCTTCCCTTATTGGCCCCATTTCAGATTTTCTTTACCATGTTGTATTCTTTATAGCCTCTGCATTCACTCTTTCCTTACGTAGTTTGTTTAACTCATTCACAGCTCTGGTGTTAAAAAAGTATTTCACTGCACCTTTTCTAACTCATTTATTGTTTAGCTTTAGCTGTTCCATTCATCTTCCATTCTGCTACTATAGAAGTATTTCATCACTCCAACTCATTTATTGCTTAGCTCTTTATTTATATATTTTATATTTTTTTTGTATATGTATGAATGTATGAGTGCCTGTCTTTCTGTCTTCAATTTTGTGATGACATTTTCCCAAAGTGAGGCTTTCTGATGTACATCTACGGGACAAAAGAGTAAGATAATGGGCATGACATATACTTTTTACAAGTAGTTGTATTTGGCATAAGTGCTAGATATACATTCTAGGCTGATGATCAAATCCTGGGCATATTGGGTAGCTCTACTGTTTTTTCCTAATAATCAGTTAGATTATTTTTCAATTGTACGAACTCTTAATGTGAAGTTGTTTCATAGTAAGTGTCCTTTATGGATTTACATATAAGGCTTATCACATAGCATAAATTGAATAACGATTGGTGAGGTAAAATGTGCACTCTTTTCCTGTCATTTGAAGTTTTGCAAATGAAAAGAAGGGATCTGGAGCATCTGAAATGTTGTAAGAACTAACAGAAACTAGTAATAGTTGAATGATTAACTGCTAGATGAAAATCATTAATTTGACAGACTATTACTGAGTGATATGAAAATGTAAGAATTTCCAATTTGGCACTGAGAACTATGTAAACAGAGGAAGGATTTCCAATATTGTTGCTGAAAATTTAATCTTCAATTTTGTAACTTTTTCAAAACTGTCGTACCCAGTTTCTTTGTGTTGAGAAGTAGAGATTTTTAAACAAATATGCTTTATTAATCAATTATGTTTTCATTGCATATTACTGGAAGTATTGTATCTGTACCCCAGAAAAATTATAATATTTATGAACAAAGTATTGTTGCTAGAAATTTTTGGATTTTTTCACACCAGAGTCAGTTTGGTTAATTATGTAAATTGTTTGTGCCAAAAACATTACAAAAATGAACATATAATTCCAACTGTATAACAAGGTTATTATATGATGATATGTAAACTTTATCTTCACTTGAGTATGGTTATTTTTCTCATACAGTCATTCTTTGCTTAGGAAAACAGATTGAATGCTGTTTTGTTTGAATAAGACATTTCTGCCCAGTATTGCAGTATTGCATGTGTTCTTGACTTTTTGTTCCTTTATACAGTATTTGTTTAGCATTAATTCAGTGGAGTAACTAACTTAGTTAATAGCTTTTTGGTAACTTTAAACTACAACTAACCCACAAGAAAGAACTGACATGCTAACAGTATGATTATTCCTAACTAGTTTTCACAGAGCTGTGCTGACTTAGCCTTGTGATAAGTGATTTGTGATGTGATGAAAATGGAATTAACATTTTCTTCACAAATAAAACACAGTGGATGCTCATAGGTAGCTATAGTTATTCATGAATTTCTTTTGAAAAATCAGCTGATATTTTTATGATTATTCATTTGATTGAAGAAAAACATTTTGAGGGAAGGAAACTATGACTGTCTTCTAAGTAAGCTTAGAGAGACTGGTTATATTCTGATCTTTATATTTTGTATGTGTATTGAGCAACCACTCTTACCTATTGATCTCACACTGACGCTAACCAATTGATAGATGATGTAACATGCAGTGCTTCTTCCCTCAGAACCATATGTATTAACTATAATGTGATAATATTGTTTTTCAGTCTTCAGGTAATTTAAAAGTCTGTATGAAAAAAGTATGTGACTCTGATTTTGATCACACATGGATATCAAGCTTATATGTGTTTATATATGTCGTTTAAGATTGCGGAATTGCTTTTTGGGAATTGCCTATGGCTGCAAAGGTCATAGTGCGAAGGAATGAGATAAGCTTTGCGTATAGAACTGTCAGGTATTGGATAATTGATTTAGAGTTGTAATGAAGAGTTTCAGAGAACAAGCATGATCTCTTAGCAATTAGGAATCCAAGATTAATCAGTGGAATATGGGAATATGAACTTCATATGAACTGAGTAATTTTCAGAAGAGTAGAGAGATAATCCAAAGAAATATTTTTATGATGTTTTTACTATCAGTAGTGTGACTGTGGCAGTGTATGGTATTGTCAGTCCTGTCATCAGGGAAGAGGTCACATAATTCTTGCACATTTGGATTAACATTGCAGTTGCTAATATTGTTATCCATAGTAACTTCTTTCTTTTAAATTTGGTTAAATAGAAGTGGTGTTGTACTGTTATAAAGGGAAAAAATATGTATACTATCACCTAGTATAGGGATTCACTGTTTAATCAGAAAAGAATTCTTATGTATTTAAGTATGTATGTCCTAGAGTTGATGAATTGGTATATACCTTTTAATTTTCCAAAAGAAGGAACAGAGAAGGGGGCCAGGATATTCCCTCAAAGGCCCAGTCCTCTGTTCTTAACGCTACCTCGCTAACGCGGGAAATGGCGAATAGTTTGAAAGAAAGAAAGATTTAACATTCCACATTCCAGGTAAGATTTCAAACCACCAGATCTCTTTCCTTTATAAAAATTTGACTTTAGAAACATGATAAGATACACTTACTCGTTAGGCAATTCTATAACAAGTTACAATACATAATGGTCGTAGTGGGCCACAGTGGCTACGGGACACCGGACACCTGATGAATGATGGAATCAAGGCCAAGCAATCGTCAGGTACTTTAATTGGCCGGGCGGCCAGCCCCTCCCTGACCTGTCTCACCTCCACTACGATAGGGAGGAATGACATACAATTACTCTTGATTGGTCAGAAGACTGACTGTCACGGCCTCACCCCGACTGTGATTAGCTGGAGGCCTAAGATCCGGCCCTCATACCACTTAAGGCCCAGACCTGCATCTCTGAACGAGGATGAATGGGCGACTTTTTCCAGGCATAGCCTCATGGCTGACCCCGGGTCATATATATATAATGGGGAATAGGGTTAAAATTAACAGAAACCATGGAAACCTCGCCTGATGTTACATTTGGCGGCATTTACCATCCGAATGCTTTTGTAAGGCGTATCCGCACTGAATTTAAACGCTCGTTCCGGTAGTTTGTAGCGTACGATCCTCGATTTACAGACGCGTGATCAAGCCAATTTAAGTCAGAATCGTTACTGACATTTTATATGTGTGTCCTCTAGATGCCCCGTCCTCGAAAGGTTCAGATTGGTTTAAGCAGAAGAATTTTTTAAAACGAAAACGCGGGTGAACCTCTCGGTAGGCTTAAGGTTGACATAAAGGGCCTAGTTACATATTACATGAGGCAGATACAGAATACCATTCATGTGCATCATCAATTTAGGATTCGGTGAAATACATAATCGGCTTATTTCAGACATGCAATATTCAAGGGTATACTTTAATGGTTCATATCGCAGTGTACACTTGAAGAATTCAGACGTTGGATTTAACAACAAACGTACATACGACCAGCCTTCGCAACCAAGCTTTAAGCTAGCATTGGGGAACCTCGCAGTGTCTGTATATACTCAGGTCACGATAGTGTTGTTGTTTCAAGCTTCATCGGCAAGTTTTATCAGCGTCGCATGACGCATTGGTTGTGGTAGCCATTGCTAAAGTTTTTTTTAAGTATATTATGTCTGGTGTTGTACACTCTGGATCAGGAAAAGTCTTTATGAGCATTAAGTGCCAGAAGGCCACTTTGAATCTCAGATTACGGCGCTCATTATATCGTTAATATTTAGTAGCTAATTAACCTCCGGCAAGTTCAGTTTGTGTTAGTACCCTTCCAGTCATGTAGTCATTTGGAACCGAACATGAATTGTGAGTATAGTATGAGCATAACACGTATGCTACCGTTGTACGATTCATTATTTTCAAGTGACTGAGATTGTCAGTGGGTAGGAATGTAAGAGACAAGATTGACTGCAGGTGTAGCAGTATACGTATATATCACACGGTTTGACTATACTGAAGAGAGGCTTTGATTCCAAGTATTCAGAGGATTTGTACTTGTATTTTCGATAAGGAAGACATACGCTAAGGTTTTTACCGAATATTTAAAGATTTTGAGTCTTTGATACGGAAGACCGATATTTGGCATTATACAGATTGTTCTTGGTATTTTGAATAATTTTTCCGATAAGGAAGGCACTTTCTTTTTACCGATTGTCCTTGGAATTTTGATTCGTTTATTGGATAAAGAAAAGTACTTTGTCTTGTATCGAATCTTACTTGGATATTGATTAGTATTCGTATTCGATACTTGGGCAACAATAGACGTTTTCAGATTAATGTTTTGATATTTAACTAATAGCTTTATCATCAAGACGGGGAACTGTTAGTCATGGTGTCCATGAGGTTAGGTATCAAGTGCTATAAAAGCTTATAAAATCTTCAGAGGTTGTTAGTAGCATCTCAAATATTGTTCGCTATGTTCTGTTTTCCATATATGTACAGCTAAATATAATCTGTAAATTGAGATGCACGTAAGTGTTAGAAAACAATTAGAACGTGAATAGATTTGTGAAATTGTGTTTGAGTAGTGTAATGAGGATGCTCTCTCCGTTGACAAGCCACTGTGGCTTGTGATAAGCACATTATTTATGTGTGTGTGATCTGTTGGATGGTGTATTCTATGAAAATCGCAAGTGAAGAGAGAAGAGTAAGGAATGTCTTGATCACAACCTTTAGAATTATTCAGTGACTTGGATGACAAAACTGAAATGTTTATCGAAAGATGTGGAAGGAATGCACAGGACCATAAGATGGAGTTAAGCAAGAAACTTGATAGAAATTTTGATTTCGTAGTTTGAATAATGAATGAACGGAATAACCTGAGTAAAGAAATTGTCAATGCGGATAGCATACAGAAGTTTTGAGAGCTGTATGATAAAGTTCAAGAGATGGGGTGCTCCACGAGTGTAGAACTCCCTCTCGTACAAATAGGTAATTGAATAGGTCTGCGGACCGTGGCGTCTGACAACCATGTTGATCAATGGACCAACAGGAACAGGGTTCCATTGAACAAACCAATGAGAAGGAGAGTTGAAGGTAAATATCTTTAGGGTTTGTGCTTTCCATTTACACAGAAATTTGAAAATAGTGTTAGAGTTACGTAGTCCATTGACATAATGCCTATTGTCTCGTGTGCTTATAGCATCTGAAAAGTTTAGCATATAGATAGGCTAAAGAGATGTTTTATCCTGTAGAAAACTGATCTCTTGCCTCCCGGATATGTGTACTCAAGGTGTATTTATGGGTAACTTTTTGACTTGTGTTAACGTATTGGAACTGTATAGCCTTAGGAATTCCTCGTCTGTCGACAGCCTTTGAAAAGTGCGTGGTCTGTAGACTTCGGATGACCTGTGTGGTTGGTTCTTTAGATAAAACAAAAGTGCTGAGCGCTTTTTGAACAAGTGCGGTGACCTATAGTTGTCTTTTGATGGATATTATCTTTGCTAAGGGCTAAGAAATATTTTCATTCTGGTAACCTTTGAATATACTCAGAGGACTTCTGAGGTGAACAAGGGTTGGGAAGGTGTTGCTACACTCGTTGTTCTAACTGCGATGAAGCAACCGGTGGTCCTGCCTATTGTCTATCTATATCTTGTCTGTGTTATCTATCTTGTCTATGTTATCTATCTATCTTGTCTATGTTTTCTATCCACCTTGTCTGTATTATCTACCTTGTCTATGTTATCTATCTATTTTGTATTATCTATCTTGTTTGTTATCTCTCTATCTTGTCTATACAAGACGTGTATGTATATATTCAGTCATGATCTCTTGCATGGAATATGTTGTGTGAATAATCACTTGTTAACGAGGCGAATGGCTAACGAGGCGACTGGCTAACGAGGCGAATGGTTAACGAGGTGAATGAGTAATTGCAGAGAATATTATCTCGTTCCTTATCATGTATAGTTTGTTATCCTAACTATCTGTTCATGTTATTTGTATTGATATCAATTTATTTTCACTTTACGATCATTCAATATATATATAGATATATATGTATGTATGTATGTGCGTTTGTCTGTCTGTCTGTGCATTGGTATGCATTTATTGAACATGTATTTTAGTTTCTGTTGTTGGTTTTACGTATACACCAGTGTAATATGTGCATAGGATATGTACGTGTATAAATCTGGCCACTGTATATACATGTATAACGAATGGTGTAAAGCTTTCTTCGATTACGTATATTTTTCGTACATTATCATGTGATACATTCATGGTGCGCATGAATGTATATG
>JAUTXX010410424.1:0-12973 GCA_032273605.1 Panulirus laevicauda
TAGCTTATCGTGGCTTAGGTCCCGGAGGAGAGGACTTCTCGAACTTCGTGTCTCTTAGGGAGGGAGTGTCGGGGACGTCAGACTTCGCCGGGGATTTGTTGGTGTTCTCTCATACCTAACCTCCTGAGCACGACCTCATAGCGTGTGTACGACCCTTGAACACGACCGTAGAGCATTTCTACGACTCTTGAGTACGACGGGTGCGACCGACCTTGGGCATGATTGGCCTTCCCTTTGACTCGACACCGGGAAAGGGTCAGGTCAAAGGCTTCTGACCATCCACGAGTAGTAACCGCCTTGTTCTAAGGGATCTTGCCTTCTGGCTCAAGGAGGGTTAAAGATTTTGCCAGACCCCGTCAATAATTTGAGGGGGGGTCATGACCTCACATGTCTCTGGTTTAAGAATCTGTCTGGCTCCTGTTGTTTAAGAATCTCCTTCAGACTGCTCTGGTTTAAGATTCTCCCTTCAGGTAACTCTGGTTGAAGACTCCGTCACGCTACTCACTCCTCTCCTTCAGGAGCCGCTCACTCACTCCTCCCTCCTCCACGGAGAGGACTCGAGGCCATCGCTGTACCTCTCGGTACTTCGTCAGGATGAGAACCAAGTCATTAAGATTGTTTTTACGTATATGTTTTTGTGTATATTTCTGTGTGGTATGGATTTTCTGGTGTGTGTGTCATTATTTATGTGTAATTACCCATTTGTACTGTACTGGGGAGGGAGACTTACACACCCGTGGGGCCCCCATCTCTTGAACATTCCCCATTATGCAGCTTTTTAGATTTCTGTGTTTCAAATGTTTGCGTTGTAGCATATCTTATTCATTTTGTTCCATTCATTCTGCAGCTATTTATGCATATATTTTTTTTTCAACAAGTTTCGTGTGTAATTTCATGTTATGTTGTATCCTTACATCTCTGGAAGAGCTGTTCACTGCCAACGTCATCAGTGTGTTGTGAACCTGTAAATGATTGTGACCAGGTCACTCGTTACATTTCTCTCTTCTACGGTGGGTAAAGTTGAGGCTTCTAGTCTTTCCCAGTGACTCAGCTTTCCTAATTACGGGTCCATTTTTTGTTGTCCTCCTTTACACCTTCTTGAGAAGCACACTCTATTTTTGGCCTCGTGTGTGTGTGTGTGTGTGTGTGTGTGTGTGTGTGTGTGTGTGTGTGTGTGTGGTGGTTGGCCTCTCTTTTTTCGAGGTGCTTTTCATTTGTCGGCATCGTTGAACTGACTCAGAAACTTAAGAGGTTGTGATTAACTCACTCCTTACTCTTCCCTCTTCCTCGGTGGACAGACGTATGGCATCTGAGTGCAAGTCATCTCCCTTAACTCTGGTGCCATCTTTGTACCCCCATCCTATGAACTCTTGTTAGTTTTTTTTTTGAGCTTATTTCGCGCGTGGTAAGCAAACTCGAAAGACGCAGGCATTCCAAGTCTTGTCCCAGTATACGGGTTGCGGATAATTTGCCAAACGAATCCTTTATTCATGTAACTGAGTACGAGACTACTATTTGCCAGGAGACACTTATTTTTGTCTCCTTTACAGTTCCTCTAAGGTAGAGCTGCTGCAGTTACTTCGAGTGCAAGAGTGTCGACTCCCATGTCCCCTGTCACATACGGATTCCCGCAGCTTATCCTCAGCTTAATGATACTCGTATCATTTCCTTTTTTTTTCATATTTTTCCCTAGTCTCCCATCATCATTGCTTTACATTTGCTCGGGTCAGATTTCATCAAGTCGTGTATCAGAGAGAGAGAGAGAGAGAGAGATCAGACCTCCGATGTTGGGTTGCTGTAGATGTGGCGGCGTCTTGGTTGTTCCGTGGTTGTGAGGGAGCATCATCATCATGTTGTGCAGCCGGCGCTGGGAGGGGGTGAGGGAGTGGAGGTAGGTAGGTTGGTTGGTTGTGGGATGAAAACAAAGATGGTTGTGTCAATAGTTGTCTGGGAGACAGCCGGGTCGGTTGTGAGCTAACAAGAAGAGTCAATACCTAGAAAAAAAAAAGAGGAGGAGGAGGAGGAGCCACCTCGCCCTCCCGCCCGCTGTGTTAGCCTCCATGCTATACCCCGGCCGTGGTGCTCTACAGGGCTGAGGGGAGGCCATGGCACGGGACTCTGCTTTCTTTCTTTGCCATTGGTCTTGTGTCTGGATGTGGTGTGTGTGGGTGTGGGTGTGTGTGTGTGTGTGTGTGTGTGTGTGTGGGTGGGTGTGGGTGTCTTACATTACGAATACAAGGATCGAGAAGACCCCTAACACCCAGAGACCACTGGGAAAAACACCCAGAGACCACTGGGAAAAGACAGAACTTGACATGATCATGATATAATGACGACAATAATAAGAAAAGGGAAAAAAGAATTACCTTGAGTGGCTCCAACTCTCGTTCTGTGTTATCGTAAATTATTTAATGATAATGGAGGAGTGGGAGGATAATCTTTATGTCTGGTCCCTTCATACAAGATATCACCCGTGTTGTGCTTAAGCTGGCTTATATGCAGGTCAGCCTTTTACAATAGTTACACACAAAAAAAATGGTCTTTTACCGCTTAAAAGGCCATAATTCATGGACTTTTCACCGTAGTTTCTCGAAGCAGAGGTGGCTCACTCGATCATCAGAACACAGACGATTTCACTGTTGTGATACAGAACAGGTCATTTCACTGTTGTGATACAGAAGTTACTGGACCTTTCACCGTAATACCTCGAAGAAGAGATGGCTCACTCAATCATCAGGACACAGAAGACAATATCACTGTCGTGTTAAAGACAAACATCTCCTTACGAGCCGTGATAGAGAGCAGTGCTCCTCACTGCTGGTCGTCTCCACGCGACAGAACGCCCCTCTATCCTCATTGAGGGAGACGTGGGAGTCGTGGCACCCAAGCGACACCCACGTTATCATCACTGACTCGGTGATTCATCTCGATCCTCTGCTGCATCATCTTCTCTCTCTCTCTCTCTCTCTCTCTCTCTCTCTCTCTCTCTCTCTCTCTCTCTCTCCCCGGCAGCCAACCTGGACCCCCGTGTGTTCGTCAACCTTTACATCTATGTCGTATTTTACCAGCAGTATAACGCCTTGTGTCCTCGTGATTCATATTACCTCAAAGCTCCTCACTAATAAGAATTATATGGCACATATAGCAGTAAACCTCACCCATTTGTCTCATATATATATATACCCATTATAATCCCAAGCTCAGCTTAATTAATGTTACTCAGTATACAAGAATAATGAACTCCAACTTGTGATAATCGCTCCTCCTACTTTATTGAGGTCGTGTCAGCATTGTACTCCCTCTCATACCATTTACACACGAGATTAATCTCTTCCACAAGTGTTCATGGAAACTCTCGTTACACATCTTATAAAATTACTGCGAGACCTTTGTTTACGTAAAGCCTGAAGCACTGCTGATCATTCCTCAGAGAAAAGAAAAGGATGTAAACACCTGTACTGCCAGAGTTGGGGTTTTGGAGCGTGTCCACCAGTCTGGATGTAGTCCTTACTACAGGTCATATGGCTGACATCTGGAAATGATAATTATGGCCGAATTTATCAAGTGGCATTATCATCATGCAGTCTACTTGGCTTGCTATTTTCATCAAACATGTATCTCATTTGACACATTTCACTACAATGGAAGGAGGGTCTATTGGTGCATCTTTGCACTTGTCTACTCACTTCATGTTCATCTGAGAATTCCTTTCACAATAAAAGTTTGTTTTTTGGGGGGACTTTTACGTTGAGGTCCCGCATCTCAGATTTCAAGACCCGTTCACTGCCTACAGTTCCTCGTAATGACTCACAGACACAAAACAGCGAGTAATACTGACCAAGGGTAAATATCTGGCTTAAGGTGTGACAAATAAGGTGCCATAGGGATCGGTTTTGGACCAAATGCATTCTATAATTAATATCAATGATCTGGAGCCACGACTCATGAAGGCCACAGCATTGGATTATATATAATCAAAAAGATGAGCTGAAGTAAAGTACATTGCTCAGCGACTCCAAGACATTGGACAGAACACTTAGCAAATGAAGTTTCAAGTTAGACCGATGCCAAATTAATGCACCTGATAACAATATTGGGAAAGACTACAAGATAGGCCTTAGGAAAAGCATTAGAAATATAGATGTTGGAAGAATAATCAGAAATGAACTTTGAGTCATTAAAGCAACTTACTGAGGTTTATGGTAAGGCAAACAGAAGGATAGATTTCAGTGCTAACCTGACTACATTTTGGACACACAATACACCCCTGAGCATAAAGCTTAGAGACGGAGAAAAATCAGGCGGAGGAGAGAAGGGAATAATATATTTCCGTCTTTTAGAAATAAACCTAAGGAAGAAAGACTCAAATATCTGGGAATTACTGAGAAAAAGAAACGAACTCTGAGGAAATCTAAGGAAATGCTAAGTGGATCTAGCAACACGATGATTCTTTTTTGCACCTTAAAGATACGTTTGACCAAAACACACATCACACAAAGAGCTATATCAGTTTGGGATACAAGACCACCAGGTTTCTTTACAGGAAATGCTATCCAATACGTTTAATTAGCCTAATTATGATACTAATTAAGTGAACAAGAGCCTAGCTATTTGTGTTGGGTTGATTTGGATATGAATAGCCAATGCACCCGTTTCAACCACTCTCATCTCTTATCATCCAGCGGCTGCATTGAAAATGTGTTTGCATTTGTCGTCTCCTCGGAAGATTAGCGTATTCTCTCCATGTTGTTCTCTTATTGCTAATCTCCTGCTGGTGGGTGCGTCGAAGGGAGCAGTGGGTTGTGGCAAGACTCTTGCTTTACCTTTCCGTCTTCATCTATAGTGGTGAGTGGGGAGTAAGCCCTCTGCTTTAATACCTTTCCTCCACGTATCCGTCCAGAACCTCCCTACCTCCCCTTCCAGTACCCATCTCCCATACCCGCTTTCCCCTCTACGTGATAATCCCCCTTAATAATACCCTTGACACTTTCCCTGGCGTCTGGATGAAAGCGGCAAGCCAGAGTCCAATCAAAGTGTCCTTGTTCATAAGGGACAAAATCCTTTGATGTTGTTCACGCTCCCTTGAAAGATCCCTTGACATGTTCGTGGTGCGTTCTATCTACTCTCACAACAGGATTCCATCCCTGTAGACACTGCTAATGGTAAAGGGATCAGTGACAGTATAACGAATTAAATCGTATATGAAGTTGATGATCACATTCATTTGTTTATCTTCTGCAGTGTGTTGTGTACGATGGATAGAGGAAGGCTTAATTCAGATGGTCATGGGGTTATCACATACACTTGCCTCTAGTATAATCAATACTCAGAGCTTCATTATGGGAAATGACAGCTTTATTCTGTGTTACGGCGCTCGTCCACGGGTATAGTAACCCTCCCTCTGTTGGGTCAAGACATCATCGCTCCTGTCTGTGTGTGAAGCGAAGGCCACCATGACCAGCAAGGGGGATTAAAGATTGAATTTCACTAGAGCATTATCAGTCTCAAGAATGGCCTCTCTGCTCCTCACTGGTGCTCGCTCGTGGTGGCTTCCGATCTCACAGCTCATGTTGTCAGTCCTCCAACTCGATGAAATTCCTATTCCAATGTTGAGTTTGATCCAAACAGAGGAATTCGGGAATACAGAGAGCAACAGAACTTCGAGATGTGTCAATAATCGTGGCGATAGACAAAGAGCCAATATACTACCCTAACTCAATGTTCGCATCATGTATGAGGATAATCTGGCTCCTGTCTTCGCGGCTAGTGAGGATAATCTGGCTCCTGTCCTTGAGGCTAGTGAGGATAATCTGGCTCCTGTCCTCGAGGCTACTGACGCCTTAATAGCTTTGTTTTGTTATCTGTGTGATGCAAAATTACCTCCCTTTCTTTGGTGCTGTTACTGTAGACATGGAGGTGGATGGGTGTTAGCACTGCTACCATACATCCCATGAACATGTTCAAAGGGTGATGATTCCACGAAAATGATTAGTTAATGATCAATATCTCATCTTGAAAGGTGAGTGATATTGTGATTTCTCATGTCATTTTCTTCCTCTTTTAGTGAAGAACATGACATGTGGCGGAAGGCCATGCCCACAATCATGGCTGTTAAGGGTAGAAAGAAAATAAGAAAATCAGTTACGAAAATAATCATATTTTCTTCGCTGTGTAGGAAAACACCAATTTTTCTGTTGCTCAGGGAAAGGTGGGATTATGACGGTCAATCCTCGTATAGACGATCCCCACAGAGAAACTACAGGAAACAGCAGTCGAGACACGTGCCAAGTGGCCAAGCCTTCGACGGAAGAGATGTATGTAAACAGCTCACAAGAGCAGTGCCTGAAATGATACCTACCATACCTGACCGTGACGCTTTCACGAGCTAGCTCGGGTTAGGTGCACACTAGGTTCGAATCCTGGTTGCGGCAGTTGGTCCACAGTCAACCCAGCTGTTCACTCACCCCATCTACGTCGTAAGCCAAGTCTGACATCTACACCGGGCCAGAGACAGCACTACTTACTAAAATTCCTCAGTTTGATCACATACATTGTCATTTAGTGTTGAACGTTAGTATCGGACGCAGGTTTCGAACCCTGAAAAGCTTCAACACTTCAGTGTTTCCCTGGTACAGCGCCTGGTCTCTGAACCAGACCCTGGTTCCTCCACCTAGGATGTATAAATCAAACCACATCATCTGTTGTTCCTTCCATTCTTCAGCACCTGCACTGCAGCCAAGGGTTCGTCACCTCCACTGAAACCTTGATTTCATCACCTGCACCATGATCCAATATGTTGTACACTGACTAATCGTACGGCTCTCGCACTATGAGCAACTAGAACCATTTATTAATGACAAAGACTTTAATCCATAAACTCCGGCCGTCGTTGTAATACCTTTCCTCACATCACTTAGTGGGAGTGAATATTCAGAGAAGATAAACATGGTATGCACTAACATACTATGTTATGCTTCCTTCATTACCAAAGTATAGATCAGGTAAACAAAACAAGTCAACCATTCATGGTGTATCGAACGAGAGACAGTTGGGATCCAGACTCCATTGGCGACGCAGCTACTCACTCAACTCTTCAACACCATCTTCTAACAACAGGCAAAGTAGTCTTCAGCTGTGTATAGATTCCTTCACACTGACGAGGAACAGTGTCAGCGATGGTCATCTGTACCATAGCTCTTCGGCGTAGAATGAAGCCTGACGCAGTGGTTGTCTTCCTACTGAAGATTATCCGACTGGTAGGAGGTCTGCCGTACACATGGCTCAGAGGCCAGAACAAGACATTACAAAATAGACACGTCACCGTCTGGTCCAGCCCTGCGTTACCGGACGATGGCCTCCTCGCTGGCCATCCATCTGCAGAAGTCGTGGCCTTCCCACACTCTCTGGAGAGACGACCCCGCCTGGTCACCTGGTCCTGGCTCTTCATGTGCCTTATCATATTTATATGTGTTGTGATCACTGTCGGGAGTGTCATATATTTTATCGAGTGGGGGTTCGACCATCATCTCTCGACTACAGAGTCGACAACAGCGAGTGTGCTCCATATTATTCGGATGATTAATTCACTGGGGATCTTCTTCTACCTTGTGTGGAGGAGCAGTGGCCTGGGAGGGGTGATTGCCTGCCTCCATACTGTCCTCTCCCACAATCATCACCACTCCTGGAGGCCAGATAAAGACTTGTTTTTCTTTATGCTCATACTATGTGAAGCTTCCCTTGTATCTGATGTTATCATTACGGTTTCATCCATGACTGTCTGTCTCAATCATGACCTATCGTCTTTCCTACACCAAGCCCTGATATGGACAGTGATAATGACCTTCATAATCTCTTTCCTCGTAGACATTACTGTGACTGTCACAGTGATGCTGTTCTACGCTTTGCCGTCCGTAGTGTCGTCTGCATACTATAGTATACTGCCACACGGAACAAGGCAAAGTGAACATGATAACGTTAATGTTTCCATTTCCCATAACGTGAAGGACATTCCTGGTATGGAAGTAGACTATATACCGATCCAAAATACACTTCCAAGTAACGAAAATCAGGTTCCCACACCGCTATCCATCAAGGACGTCACCTCGGCTGCAGAACGCCTGAACAACCTCCATCATTTCCAGAAAATGTTCAACAATTACTTCACCATCCCAGTTACCCTCGGCCTGCTCAGATCAGTCATCTCCATCACAGGAGGGACTTTCTTAGCAACAGCACCAAAGTATTCAAAGAATATGATAATCATTTCGTTGTATATCATGAGCCAATTGAAATATATCTCTCTTCTGGTTCTTCTTTGCTGCGCTCCCGAGAAAATACTTCAACAGGTTCGTGAAAATGAAGTCCCATTTCATGGCAATATGAATAACAATTGGGTTCTCAATATTGAGATTTAACCTTGTTGTGTGTTGACAGAGGCAGAAGCTGCGCAACAGAATCCTCGTGCAACAGATGAAGGTTCCTGAAGAAGCTGTGGCTCTCAAGGTAAGTCTTGCCTGAAGCTGTCTTGTCTTGTTTCATCCCTGGACCGCGAAGTTCTCATGTCTGCCTTTACATCAAACTAACAAACTGATCATATCATACAGTCTGAGTACCACATACGGCTGTAAGTGACGTGTATCCTTAACACATACATGTAGTGCCGTGCTTTCTTTGTTGACATCTCAAGATAAATTCTAGGCTGACAATATATGATAAAATAAGACATTTTGAACACTTGGAACAGCATAAGGTCACGAAAAATGCTTTCATAAATTTTTAGTAGCAAATCACCGATATGAGCCAGAGGATAATATACCTTTCTTTGATTGTATATTTGGTTAATTCTTCGATGGATATCCCTAAGATATGAAATACATAGAGAAATCTTCGTCTCCAGTGAACAAATCACGAACACCCAAGGATCTCTTTCTCCTTTTATCTTATCATACACAATATTGTCCTGCCTCTGTACGTAAGCCAGTACCTAGTGTCCAAGAGGGTAATGCTTGGCTCTTCCGCCCCAGCAGCTGGGTCGGCTGCTGCAGCTGATGGACGCCTTCCCGGACTTCAACATGGGCGGTCTCTTCATCCTCGGCAAGGGCAAACTTGTTGGCGTGAGTCTCGCTGTATTACTAGAGTGACAATACTGTACAACACATGATAGTATATACATAACGCCAGTGTTACTTACTTATTGGTAGGGCTATAGTATTGGGCTATAGTATTGGTCTTCACTAGGTAATGTGTTACATGTTACAGCCAGCATCCATGACACCTGTCTTGCAGAGTAGCTGTAGTCATCACGTTTCTGCAGCTGTAACCAGCAGCCCTGACACCTGTCTTCCACAGTAGCTGCTGTAGTCATCACTTGTTCCTGTACCTGCAGCCAGCGACAGTGACACCTGTCTTGCACAGTAGTAGTAGATATCAATTGATACTGTAGCTGTAGCCAGCAGCGCTGACACTTGTCTTCCACAGATCGCCAGCTTCGTCGCCACGTACCTGGTCATCTTGATGCAGTTCAACTTAAGTGATACCACTGAGGCGGCAGTGCCGCAGGAGACGACCAACACCACAGTCCAGCCCACATGTTGAAGCTGTGTCGAACTGGATCCTTCATTCCTACAGAGACCAGGAGTGTCGTCACACTTGAACCTCACCAACTGCCGGGACCTGGAGTGTCACACTTGACCCTCCCCAGCTGCTGACATCTGCAGTGTCACACCTGACCCCATGCTTTATATATACAGCGTTAGGCCATTGTGAACCCAATTGTCATTCTGAGATCATAGCTTTTATCTATGGATACAATCTTTATGTTCCAGAATTTCTAGTGTCATCATTTATATGATAAGGTCAGGTTCATATATATACCAAAGGTATATTCATTAGTATGACATATTGATCCCAACTGATGATAATCTCCACAAACATGCAATGTCCACACCAGAAGAAAATATTCACAAGTGTCATGTAATGTGTACACCAAATGAAAATATTCACAAGTGTTATGTAATGTCCACACTAGATGAAAACATTCACAAGTGTCATGTAATGTAGCAGCAAAGACCATCAAAAAGTGAGGTCAATATATGTGACCCGAGTCATTCCCACATCCCCAGCTGCCCCTCTCGTCTCATTACCTTCTCTCAAACATTTACTTCTGTCATGCTCCTTTGTGACATAATGCATGACATCTGAATAACCTTATTTTCAGTCAATATATTCTATTTATCCAAGTTAGTTGCAGAAAAGTGCTTGGTCATGAATTACACAATTTACTAAAACAACAAAGCAGAATTATCATTAAGTGTGTAAATTCAAATGACATTGGATGGACGAGTTTTCTTTACCTCTGCTTATTAGTTTAATCACATAAACGATTATCACATATGATGAATTACAATGTACCTTTGTTATGGTGTTATTTCTATCTGTAGATAATATTCTGCTGAACAATGAAGTAAAGCATTCTCATAATAAAGCATTCTCATCAATATTCATCATGTATAATCATCATTAATCAATTCAATGTTTTCTGAAAACATTTAATCGACACAATATAATATTGTTATACAAGAACATTTCACAATGAAATCCAGAAGGAAGAAATCTATAAACTAGTTTTCAACATGTTATCATTTCTATATAATGAGAAAAAAGACAAGACATGCTCAAAACTGAAGAACTCTACATATTCATATAAAACACGAAAACACATCATAGAGACCATGATAACACAAAAAAAGAACATATAACATAAAAAAGGATGAAACACAAAACTCGAGAAAAAGTCAAAGAAAACAAAATGCATACAGCAACAGACCGATGGGTTCCTTGAGGACTGAAGTAACACTCAAAGTATAGCTACTTGAGTGCATAAACATAATTGATTATATAACCAAATCGACTGAGAGATGTGTCAGTAATCGTGGCGACAGACAGATAGAGCCAACATGCTATCCCAGCTCAATGTTTGCATCACGTGTGATGATAATCTGGCTTCTATCCTCGAGTTTAGTGATGCCTTAATAGCTTTCTCCTTTTTCTGTGCGATGTACAAGCTCCTCCCGTCTTCTATATAAATACAGGATATATGAAGTTGGATGTTTCTTAGCAGTACTACCATACATCTCAACCTCCCAAAAAGGTGATGTACGTATTAAAATGGTACCCTTCCCTCGATCATAAATAGATTCATGTTTAATATTCATACTAACAGGAGAATGATATTGTGATTCTTGATTCATCCCATTTCTTCTAATGTACTGCGTAGGGTACTTTTCTGATATGAGCAAGTACTCGACGTTTTTCTTAATGACAAAAACTTTGATATTTGAACACCGGCAAACGTTGCGTTACCTTTCCTCGCATCACTTAGAGGGAGTGAATATTTCATCAAGATAAACATAGATTACCCTAACATTCTACATCATTCTTCCTTTATTACCAGGGTATGGATCATGTAAACAAAGAAAGTCCACCATTCTTGGTGTATCGAACGAGACAGTTGGGTTCCAGACTTCACAGGCGTCGCAGCTACTGACTCAACTCTTTGTCAACACCAGTTTCTAACAACAAGCAAAGTAGCGTTCAGCTATCTAAAGATTCTTTAAAACCTGCTGACAGCGAAGAGAGTCAGCGATGGTCATCTGTACCATAGCTCTTCGTCGTAGAATGAAGCCTGACACAGTAGTTGTCTTCCTACTGAAGATTATCCGACTGGTAGGAGGTCTGCCGTACACTTGGTTCACAGTCCAGAGCAAGGCATTACAGAGACGACACGTCACAGCCTGGTCCAGCCCTGCGCTACCGGGCGAAGCTGGCCATCCACCTCTAGATGTCCTGGCCTTCCCACACTCTCTGGAGAGACGACCCCGCCTGGTCACCTGCTCCTGGCTCATCCTGTTCCTTATCATATTTATGTATGCTCTCATCATTCTCGGGAGTGTTATCATGTCTTTTTCTTACGGGCAACTAAATAATTTCTCAACCACACAGTTTACAACTGCGAATGTGTTCAATGTTATTCGGATTATTATTTTACTGGGAATCATCTTCTACCTAGTGTGGAGGAGTAGTGGCCTCAAAGGGGTGATTGCCTGCCTCCACACTGTCCTCGCACACAATCATCACTACTCCTGGAAGCCACACAAAGACTTGTTATTCTTTATGCTCATGTTATGTGAAGCTTCCCTTGTATTTGAAGTTATGATTATAACTTCAGAAATAAATCTTATCTATAATGACAAATTCTCCTCCGTATCGGCAACCCTGAAAGGGTTAATTTTGCTGAACTACATCGCCTCTTTCTTCGTGGAAATTGCCATAACCTCGACAGTGATACTCTTCTACTCTTTGCCGGCCTTAGTGTCGTCTGCATACTGTAGCGTACTGCCGCATAGAACAAGGCAAAGTGAACATGATAACACAAGTGTTTCCGTTTTCCACAAATCTAGCAAGAGTCAGGTTATGGAGGTCGACCACACACAGACCCAAGATAAATTTCCAAGTGGCGAAGGTCAGGTTCCCACACCGTTATCCATCGAGGACGTCACCTCGGCTGCAGACCGCCTGAACAACCTCCATCATTTCCAGGAATTATTTAACAATTACTTCACCATCCCAGCCATCCTCGGCCTCCTTGAATCAGTTGTCACAATCACAGTAGTGGTTTTCTTATCAACATCAAAAGCTCATTCGAAGACTGTCAAGGATATTTTGCAGTATATTCTAAGCCAAATGAAACATGTCTCTCTTCTGGTTCTTCTTTGCTGCGCCCCCGAGAAAATACTTCAACAGGTTCGTGAAAATGAAGTCCCATTTCATGGCAATATGAATAACAATTGGGTTCTCAATATTGAGATTTAACCTTGTTGTGTGTTGACAGAGGCAGAAGCTGCGCAACAGAATCCTCGTGCAACAGATGAAGGTTCCTGAAGAAGCTGTGGCTCTCAAGGTAAGTCTTGCCTGA
>JAUTXX010410535.1:0-12973 GCA_032273605.1 Panulirus laevicauda
ACATGCACATATACATACATATATATATCAACATATACATACGTATACATACACAGACACACATATATACACACATATATATATTCATACTTGCTGCCTTTGTCCATTCCCATCGCTTCCTAGCCACACAAGAAATAGCTGGTGAGGTTGGAGTTAGGGGAATGCATGAAATAGTGTAAGGATGTGAGCCCCAATATGATTTGGGTAAAAATGTATGTGAATTGCGAGAGATGTGTGATTATTAGTGCTTATGCACGTGGCCACAAGAAAAAAGATAACAAGAGGTGAGTGTTTGGGGAGCAGTTGAGTGCATGAGATTTTTTATTAGTGATGGTTGATTTAAATGCAAAAGTGTGTAATATGGCAGTTGAGGGTATAATTGTGGGGTATGGGGAACCCAATATTGTGTATAAGAATAGTGAACAGTTTGCAGAGTTTGTGCTGATAAAGGACTGGTGATATGGAGTACCCAGTTTAAAAAGAAGGATATATGAAAGTATACATGGGTGATTAGGGAAGATGGTAAAAGGGCATTATTGAATTGCATACTAATTGATTGGCATGCAAAAGTAGGACTCTTAGATGTGACTGTGTTAAGAGGGACAGCTGGTGGAATATCTCATCATTACCTGGTGTTTGCATAGGTGAATATTTGTAGAAGCTTTTGGAAATGATGTGAGTGAGAAGAGGGTGGTGAAAGTAACTGAGCTAGGAAAAGAGACATGTGCGAAGAAATACCTAGAGAGATTAGGTATAGAATGGCTAAAGGTGAGAGTAAATGAAGCAAGGGGATTGGATGAGGAATAGGAGATATTTAGGGAAGCACTGCAGGCTGAGCGAGAGACACGTGTGGCATCTGGAAGGTGGGAGATGGGTAAGTGAGAAAGGATATTTAGTAGTGGAATTATAATTAAAGTCACAAGTGAATGAGGAGAGAGGTGTATAGGCAGTACTTACATGGAAGGAGAGCAAGTGTTTGGGAGACGTTCAGAAGAAAGTGGCAGGAGATCAAGAGGAATGTGCAGGGGTTGAGAAAGTGGGCAACTAAGAATTAGGATGAGTGTATATCAGTATACTTCAGGGATGATAAGATGTTTCAGAAGGATTTTGATAGTATGAGAAAACAAGTGAAAAAATGAGAGCATCAGTGATGGGAACAAATGAGGAAGTGGTAACAGGTAGTGAAGAGATAAGGATGAGATGGAGTATGTTGAAGGACTGTTGAATTAGTTTGGTGATTAGGGTGAAAGATGTTGGGTGTTTAGATCTGGAAGGCATGTGAAGTGATAGAGTCTCGAAAAGTGGTTTGATGAATAGAGAAGAGATGGTGGAAGCCTTGCATAAGATGAAACGTTATGGGGGGCGGAGTGGATGATATTGAAATTTAACTTTATAAGAAAGGGGTGACTGCGTAGTTGATTTTCAGTGTATGTACAGATTATGGTGAGGTGCCTGAGGATTGGTGGAATGGATGTATAGTGCCATTGTATAAAGGCAAGGGTTGGGGATGGAGGTGAGTGTTCGAACAACAGATGTATTAGCTTGTAGATTGTACCTGGTAAGTTGTGTGGGAGAGTGTTGATTAAGAGGGTGAAGGCACGTATAGAGCATCAGATTGGGCAGGAACAATATGGTTGTGGGAGTGATAGAGGATATGTGGATCAGGTGTTTGCTTTAAAAGTGTCTGTGAGAAATACTCGAAGGAACAGAAGGGGATAAGCAGAAGGATTTTAGAGTGGCATTTATGGATCTAGAGAAAGCATATGATAGGGTAGGTAGAAATGCATTATGAATATATGGTGTGGGGGAAAGCTTCAGTTATTGGGAAAACTAGGAGTAGTAATTAATGGTTGAGCTTCAGAATTGTTAGACCAAACATAAGTGGTGAGCCACAAAGATCTGTCTTGGGACTGGTTCTCTTTCTCTTATATAATATTGATATTGATAATGGGCTTCATTGTAATTTGCAGATAGTACTGAGATCAGAAATTAATTTACATCAGAAATTGAACATCTGCAGTTTCAAACTGACATAGATACTCTGATGCTCTAGGCTCAAAGGTGGCAAATTAATATTGATATCAATAAGTGCAAAGTTTCACATATCAGTAGTAAAAATGAAAATGCAAGCTACGCTATGAATAAAAGAGAATAAAGATGTGGGTGTAATAATCTCTGATAATCTAAAACCAAGTAAGCAATGCACAGAAGCAGTTAAAAGAGCGAACAAAATTCTTGGATTTCGAGGTAGGGCTATTGAGTTTTTAAGTCCAAGAAAATTGTCCTTACTCTTTACAAGCAACTGGTATGCCCCCAGCTTGAATATTGTGTTTAGTTTTGGTCTCTCCAATTGTAAAGAAATATAGATAGAATGGAGAGTGCACAGAGGCAGGATACCAAGATGATTCCTGGACTGAAAAACAAATCTTATGAGACTCGACTAAACAACTTGAATCTATATAGCTCAGAAAAGAGGTTAAGAATTGATCTAATACAAGTATTCTAATTTACCAAAAGCTTCAATATCTTGACCTGACAAGTTACATATGAACAGATACTTATGATTTCACTCATGGTAATCGTTACAAACTTGTGGGTGAATGTTTTACCTTGAATGATGAGAAGTACACCCATCCCTTGCTTAATGTGGGGGTTATGTCCTGCAAAAATCTTGCACAAAGAGAAATTGGATGTTGTGATTTAGTAAACGCAGGACCCATGTTTACTCCCCCACATAAATTTGCAGTAGCGAATTTTGACAGCATAAACAAGGACTGGTAGAAGGTTCCTTGCAGACTTGCATATAATGATCCAGCATAAAACAAGAAATGGGTGTACTATTTTTCAACAGGTTTGTTAATGTATGGAATGATTTACCAGTTAGCATGGCTGAAAGCAGTACAATAGATATATTTAAGAATAGGCAATAGATATTTCTCTTTAAATCCACAACTGACACTATGTGAAACAACTTAATTAATTACATGAAGAGTTTACAGTATTTTTCTCTTTGAAATATATGTCTTTCTGTTCTTTCCACATTGATCTATGAGTTTGATCCTTGAAAGGACCCCTCTGGTTAGTTGCTGTTTGAATTTCAATTGTATTCTTTGTATAAGTAAGAAATGAACTTCTGTAAGGCTGTAACATCATCAGTGGACAGATGAGTACAGTCTTGTTGAGGACCTGCTCACTCCAAAAGAATCCATCATTTCCCTTGTGTGTGTAGTGCAGCCTTGAATATACAGGAGTCCCATTAAAAGGGTCTTGAAGCTAGATGATAAAATAATACTATTGACTGACAAAGAAGCTCAACTTTTTTTTTCCTTCAGTTGGCTCTGATCAAAATTTATTATAGACTTCAGTATTTAATGAAAATTGAAATGTTGGTATGTTGATATCTAAGTGCTTATTTATTGTCAGTGGTAACATATTCAAATACTTTATTTTAAATGTAGGCTTATTGCTGGATAAATACTAGAATTTTTGGCTTTGGGCTGTATTTTTGAGGTTTAAGAGAGTAAGCTGATAATGGACAGCCAAAGGACTGTCCTTAAAGCCACAGGATATGAGTTTTGACATGTGAAAGTAAAAGGTCAGTATTTCTTAATGTAATCCTCTATTGTTTGTGGCATTTGATATGCCACTTAGTTCTTTAAGGGATGATTGAAGGTGTCAGTATCCTCTGATTGCATTTTTTAGTAATCATCCCAAATGTGCATTTTTAACTCAGTCATTGTTTACATGCTTTAATTACAATATTTAGTGATTGTAAGAGATGAACTGTGGTGGAGCATGCATAGTAAGTGAACCAGTTGGAGTAAGAGCGCACACATTATTCATAATTTGCTAGGAAGACTTGGTCTTGATTTATTGTCACAATATATTTCACCTTGAATTATTTTTATTATGTGAAACATTGAAAGTATTCTGGTTTTAGGTCATACACTTAGGAAATAATTTGTGCTTTTTCTTGATTTTGTTCTTTAAGATGTCAAAGAAATATATTAGAAATTTCAGCAAATTTGGCTGCATTTGATTACTCTTGGGTGTTTTAGTACCTGGAATATTTTTGTTCTTTACACATATCTTTTCTACAGTGCAAATTTTAACTGTATTAACATGTGTCGAAATGGCACATGATCAGTATATGTCTGATTTGCAAATTTAAGATTCCTTCATCATTCATGGTGAATTTACCAGGGGTGTTGCTTGGTAAGATCAAGCTTACAATGACGAGTAATGACATACAGGACACTCCTGCTTATCCCATCTCCACATGTTCAAAACATTCAGACAGCTGGCATTTTTCACATTTTAAATTCATTGGTCAACCAAGAAGTCTCTGTTACATTCAGTTATTAAGTATTAACAACTTTTGATATGAAATAAAGTCCAGTAGTATTATTATGAATGTGTTTAATACTCATCTTGCAG
Source organism: Panulirus laevicauda (assembly GCA_032273605.1). NCBI lineage: Eukaryota > Metazoa > Arthropoda > Malacostraca > Decapoda > Palinuridae > Panulirus > Panulirus laevicauda. The sequence goes on from JAUTXX010410535.1 coordinate 4,438, forward strand.
TAAAAAAGATTTGTATTAAAGTAATTTCAAACTTCAAAGAATTGTAATTTGCTGGAGAGTTAACTGGAGAAGGCAGTGAATTTGTTATCTTTGGTAAATAAGACAAAAAATTATATAATGATGCTTTTGAACTACTGAAAACTTATACAAATGTAGTGTTTAAGTGAATTATTTATTTGATAGTGAATATCAATGTACAAGTTTGTGTGGCATTAAGGCATTATCAAAATGAATGCAAAATGAACTTGTATATATTTTTTGTATCATTTTGGTACATGTTATTCATTTGTAAGATTTTGTGGTATTAGTTATGATATTTATGCAGATGTTTGATGATAGATTACTGGTTGTGAGGTGATATATGTTTGCCATTTCCACTGCAGAGATGGCACTTGGAACAGAGAACTACACCTTTGAGAAAAATCCTGGTTTTGCTCCTTTAGTTCTCACTTTTAAAACAGACTGATGCATAAGGAAGGGATTTTTTGCTTCCCATCCTGCCCATATTAATCACCTGTGACAACAGATACACGAGTAGTGTTCTTTCTCCCCAGTACTCAGGTTTTGCTCACAGTTTATGTAAATGTTTATCTGCCTATATGCACACATGTGATGAAACAGGAATTTCTGACAGAGATAATCAGTATTGAACTGTATGTAAGTCATGTGGCTGCTTCATTATTATCATTATAGGTGACATGGTGGACCTTCTGATTAGTTTTCATTATGTTCAGGAAAAAATGTACACCCTGACCCTGAACTGCACCAAGTAAGCAGGAGTGTCCTGTATATGTGAATTAGTGTTTTACAAAATAATTGTCTAGATGCATACTAATTAAATGTAACTTGAACCGTGCAACTCTAGGACCCCTTTCATGGGTGGGGGCTCCCTTAACACTCAGGAAGTCAGCAAAGTCCACCAGCAGGATAACAGGTCATAAAGTTGTGATATTATGTGTTTCTTTGTTTAGGGCAAGTGAGTTTATTTGAGAAGTAATGTTCTGTGTCTTTAGTGTGTAAGTTGCATCTAGAGTATGAGGTTTTTTTTGGTATGTTGAACTGATGTTTATAGTGTTCAAGAGATGATTGGTGTCCAGAACTCAGATGAAAAGTATGACTTGTGTTTGTCTGGTGAGTGTAGTTCTAGGTTATTGTATGTGCAATTGAATGGAGTTCAAGTTTGGGTTGGGGATTATTGTTTATTGTTTGTCATGTCATTTCAGTGTGATTGTCTTTCATTAGTGTGATCTTTGCTGGTGGTGAGGGAATCTGTGAATATAGGTGGTTGGAGTGAGCTTTTTATATCTGCATGAAGATTGATGGTTTGGTTTGAGGTAGCTTGGTTGGGAAGAGTTCACTGCTATTGCATAGAACTGTATGCCAAGCAGTTTGAGTTGGGATTTCATTGTGGAGGTGTTGAATATCTGTGATTGCTAAGGAAGTAGTGATTGTATGTTGGTAGTTTTGTTATGTTTGCTTTTGAAAGCATGTGTAACCAAGCAGATCTTAGCTCAAAACTGGACAAGCATTTCCCCATTTTCATCTATCTATCTATCTCTCTATCTATCTATCTATATCTCTGATGCCTTTTCCAATTGGAACGCCCTAAAAGGGGTTGCCTATTTTCATTTACACTTAGAACTTAATGTCTCTGATTATGCCATCAGTTACCATATCACACCACTGCATTCTGATCCCCATTCCCCATGCACCAAGATTTGATTCCATGTGTCAACACTGCACTTCCCCTGTTTTCAGAAAATACATTAGTTTCTTCATTGTTCATCTTACTCAGATGTGTAGGAACTGTCAATCACCTATTTCTGGAAGGTTACTTTCATTCTGACTTCAATCATCCTTGAACTCACATTATTGTTCTCTTTAACCTTTTGGCTGTAGTCTTCGTTTCCAATATCATTCCCAAGGAGTGTGAATTCTCTAGGAAATATCAGAATGTTAATTGGTGCTTTTTCACAATGAATTTATCAAGGCAAAACCATAAAGTTTCCATACGTGGCATTAATTTTCTTTAAACTACATCTGATGGTAGGAAATGAAAAAGAAAAGGATAAAGTATTTATAACTCAAAACCTGCAGAGTGGCATCATCTTTTCCAGTTGTAAATGATTTGTAGGTCCTTACAATCATATCAATGAACTAATTGTAAAGGGTATGGAAGAAAATTAGGATGCTGGGTTTAAAGGGATGCATTGTATATTATTGTTATATATCATTGTTTATGCATTATGGTACATAACACACTCAGATCAATGAATGAATTATAAAGGATGCAGATATATGAAAGTGATGGATTTAAGTTGGTGATGTTAACTCATGAGCACTTTTCAAAATTTCAAAAACGTTTTATATTATTATTGTACAGTAAAACTTCTGTTATTCATAAATTGGGATAGATGATGCCCAAACCAACATATGTTTTTCACTTTCAGTTGGCAGCCTTACAGTATCTTACAAAAGAAATTAAGAAAATTAAAAAAGTTGAAACATTTCATATTGCATGCTCACTGAACTGCAGCAGTTAGTGTACTCACCACCTGGTGTTTTGTGGCATTTGTGATTGTTTGCTGTCTTCCATGTGCTCTCTGGTGCATTGCTGTGTGCTCATCTTTCACATTTGTGTATTCAGTGCACCCTTGATTACTATTGTAGACAATGGCCCCTTTCAAGCCAGACAGCTCCATGAAGCCATCTACATCATGCATGAACTGTATCACCTTAAACCTTGAAAAGAAGATAGAGTTGTGCAAGAGGCTTGCCAAGGGTGAGTTGAAGGTGGCACCTATGAAGGACTACACCACATATGATGAATATTTATATTACCAAGCAGCAGAAGATCAAGGCATTTAGTAGTGCTTGTTGCTTACATATATTAGTATTTCTTCCATATGAAATATTTACAAATAGGTAAAGATATTTTAGAATTCATGTGCATTAGAAAGTGCACCAAAACTTCAGTGAGAGTTGGCGGATGGAGTAAGCATGGGACCTGACTGGAGCATGCTATGTTTCCAACAGCGGGTCAGTCTCCCAGTTACCACCTTTGCTACTTGTGTGATTTGGGTATGCCTGCTGAAGTGATTTTCTTACAACCTGCTGTGCTTGTGTTTGTAGATATGGCATCCAAATGTCCAGCAACATCAATCCCAGAATTGGCAATTAAACTGAAGAGAACCTCTTTGACTTAAGAGACGAAGCTAGAAATATTACGATCCGTTGATGCTGGCGAGGAAAAATTAACACAGTAGAAAGTATGCCAAATCTTCTGTAAGGGTTGGCAAGTGGAGTAACCACGGGTTTTGGGTGGAGCATGCTATGTTCATGTCTTCAGGTTAGTCTCACAGTTACCACCATCGTGTGCGGATGTGTGCTACCTTTGCGACTTGGCTATATGTGCTGATGTAATTTTACTGCAGCCCGCTGTGTTTATGGTTGTAACATCTTCTCCTACCCCAGAACCAGCAGTTAACTGGAAGAGAACCTCTTTGACATTAGAAATGAAGCTAGGAATATTACAACATGCTGATGCTGCTGAGGGAGCATCGGTGCTTTGTCATCCTTACAGCTTGGTTGAAATTTGCCAGTGCTATATGTTTTCATGAAACATAACCAGTGCATAAAGTGAGGGGTAGGCAGTTTCAGAATTACTTGATACATTGAAAATAAAACTTGAATGCTGGTGTTTTTGTTATCTAAAATGGCTAATTTTCTCAAGCATTTTGGATCACATATGTTTTACTCTATATCTTTATTTCCTCATCATGGTGGCCTGGTTATGGATAGGGGATTAGAGAATGGATATTAGCAAATGAGGCCTTTGTCTGTTCTTGGCACTACTTCACTAATGCAGAAAACCTCAAACTATCATGAAAGAGAGAAAAGCATTATATGGATACATGTCATACTCTTACACATCTTGACTTTATAACATACATAACTAATTTGGTGAAAACAAGGAAAGTATGAACAAACAACAAGTAAGCTGCATTGTGAAAGGGAACAGGTTATGGTTGGGTTTTTTGACTTTGCAGGTGTAGATGGCAGCAACTAGAGGGTGCTAGTGGCATCTTGTTGACATTCATATCATACTTATAAGGTGAATAGAGTGAATGTAAGTACTGCAAATCAACATAAGGGTGGCATAGGTTAGTGAGTTAGTCTCTAGGAGTTTTAAGCTCAAGCACAGACAGAGAGCAAGAATGTCAGGTTTCTTGGGGCTATTTGCTGATAAGGGAAGTGTTGGCCATCTGCATAGGCTGTTAAAACTTTTGTAACTTCCTGTAGTGAGCTGCAATGACCTGTATATCAACTTGAATTTATCTTCTCGGTCAAAGGGTTAACGTAGACCTGTAGCTTAGTCCTCCTCAGAAGTGTCGTCCCTTCTTGTGCTCGTCTTCACACAGACCTGAGACTTTTTCCCTTTATCATTCCTGAACTGCTCTACCTAGCTCACTCAGTTCCTCTCCAAGTACATTACCTTCTTCATCATTCATATCACTGCCAGGTGCATGAACATTAATAATCACCCATCTCTCATAGATTTCTCTTGTAACTTTTATTAGACAAAAAATATTTTTGCAATCTTTAACATAATTCCACAGCTATTCCTCATCAGATATGCCAGCCCTGCTTTTGCACTTTTCTTCTCTCAGATCCCAGATTTATCACCTTGAATATTGACCAACCCTACCTATATATGTATATGTGCTGTCCCAAGGCATAGGTGAGAAAGAACATTACCTACCTATATGACACTTGGCTGCCATAAAAGGTGGCTGAGAGGGGCAGGAATAGGGGTTAGAAATCCCCTACTACAATATCATCATTTTCTTAATGGAAAAAGGGCCCAAGCAAGGATTTTTCTCTGAAAGCTTTATCATCTTTTCCTGATACTATCTCATGAAGGAGGAAAATGCAAGCAAATATAGTGTACGAATGATATATATTCCCAGTTGCTTCTCCTGTCTTAGTAAGTTAGCTTCAAGAACAAACATTCACTGGCTTGATATGCACACATGCACACTATATCTGTTATGAATTATATATTGAAACCAGAGCCTACCTCACAGATTACTGTATAGCCTACCTTGGCCATATCATATTCCCTGGTTCATTCCATTAGCAACATGTCCCCTTATATCTAATGCATGCCTCTCATCCTCCTGAATATTCAAGCCATGATATTCCAAAGCCTCCTTCATTCCATCTTTCCATTTTCTTCTCAGTCTTCCCCTCCCTCTTCCTTTCTCAACTTCTAACAGCTTCTATTCGTCAGTCTTTCTTCATTCATCCTCTTCCTGTCCAAACCGTTTGAGCACACTGGTCACCTGTCTCAGTTAGAATGCTCTTACTGCCACACTTCTTTCTTACAATCATTCCTTAACCAATCAGCCCTTGCTACAGCACATATTGTTCTCAGTTATTTCAATTCCAACATGTCTGCCTTCTTCATTTCTTAAAAGTTCAAGGCCCAAGACATGATTGGACAACGCAGTTGGAACATCTTTACCCTCAGACATTTCCATCTTTGCCCAAAGACACTAATTTATCCTTAACTATTTAGAGGTAGTCAATGTCAACTTCATATGAGATTAGCATAGTTTAGAGTGGTCAACATCACATGAAAATTAATTCCTGAATTGGTTCCTCTGCCTCATGTTGAAATGTATGGCCATTAATGGCCAAAAATATGGCAATCCATATTTTTAAGACAATCCAACCTAAACTTCTCTATACAGGTCAGTCTGTATGGAACTGTCAAAAAAGCCTGTACTTAATCCATGTCCTTACATTATGTAATAATTTCTGAAGCTCTGTAACTCTACAGTATATATTTTAATGATGAGAACTCTTAGTAATCATACTTGTTTGTGAGAAAACACTATCAGAAACATCACAAAATTCACTCAGTATACTTGAAATTGCTTCTGGAGCAGCGTAATGTAAGTTTAAGGCCACACAGCACTCATAAGTAATGTCTAATTACTAGGTTGAGTTGTATATCATTTCATTTAAAAAATCATGTCATAGTTAACTGGCATAACAAACTTTAAAAGACATTTTTTTTAGAATACTAGAGAATATGATGCCTTCTTTACTTGAACAGCTAAGCTGTAGAATTTTCATTCCCTCTTCATATAACCCTTCTTCCTTTAAGAGTCAGATAAACAAAATACCTGTGGAACCCTGATTGATTTTTACTTTCACCTGAGGTGTCCTTGATTGTGGAATATATTTTCCGCACAACGTTGGTCACTATAAAAGAAAAATCCTGCTGACAGTGTCACTACATGTTACAACTACCACAGTGAAAGAGTTAAAGCTCCCAGAATCTTAGTGCCACCTCACTCACCCAATGACTCATTTCAGCCCCTATGGCTCCATCTACTGCCACATCCACTCCCAGGTACCAAAAACACTTCACTTCCTCCAGGCCCTTTTCATTCAGACTTACACTTAAACCAAACTGTGTTATCTTCCTGCTGCACCTCATTACCTTACTTCTATTTACATCCGTTATCAACTTTCTTCTATTACACACACTCCCAAACCCCATCTCTAGCTTCTGGAGTTTCTAGAGTTATGTCATCTGCAAACAGCTACTGATTCATCTCCCCACCTCACCCCAAGCCTCAAATTTAGAGGAAAGGTAAAGAAAGAGGAAAGAGTAGTTCAACAAAATATGACTAAAAGTAAAGGAGCTTTGAGTTGTGCTGTGGTGAAGATATAAGCAGCACTGTCATCAGTCAGCATTTATTAGATATATGAAAGCAAGGAATGGGTTTAGAAAAGATAAGAAAGGAGGAACAGAGAAACTTTGAAAAGTATATTGTATTAAAGAAGAAAATGTAGATTTTTCCATAAATTCATCAGGAGTAAATTATCTTAAAGATCAGTAATCAGGCTGAGGAATTCACAGAAAGAGCTGTAGAGAATAAGAAAAGGATATGTGAAGAGGTATATGAAAATCTCAAAAGTGTTTTCACGGAGGAAAACTATAGTCCCAGCACCAATGAGATGAAATGGGGAGGAAGTCATAGAAAGCATTGAGATATCTAGAAAAGACAATAAAAGAATACATAAGGGTCTCAAGCCACATGAGGCTTATGATCCTTATGAAATTTCACATTTGCTGAAGTATGAGCAAAAATGCTTGACAAACTTCTTGAAATGGTGTTCAAAATCTTACCTGGAGAATGGCAAAGTGCCAAGGGAGTGGAAGAGGGCAAATGCCATATCTCTTTTTAAGAAAGAAGACAAATTAAATGTTGAACTACAGCCTGATGTCCCTAACAAGTGTGGTAAGTAGAGTACTGGAAAAGATAATCAGAAAGCAAATGGATAACTTCTTTTGGAGAAAAGAAATTACCTGTAGTGAAAGAGAAGTACATACTTAAGCCTCTTAGATTTCTATGAAAGTGAACTCAGTATTGTGCAAGAGATGGTTGGATTGATTGTATCTGGACTGACAAAAAGCATTTGACATTGAAACACATGGAAGGCTGATTAAAACCTGGTTCATCAGTCAAGAGTAAGGGAAAGACTACTTTGTTACTTGGATTATCATAGGGAAAAGGAGCAAAAGTTATATGTTAGAGGAGCCTTTTGAAAATGGGCTGAGGTTACCAGCTGAGTGCTGCAGAGCTCTGTTCTAGGACCATTACTCTTCTTGATTTATGTGAATAACTTGCCAGTAAGTATGGACTCCATCCTGTCTGAATATATCTGCATATGATGCAAAGGTCACAAGGGAAATGGAAAGCATGGAAAATTGCATCATGTTCTGAGTGGACATTGACAGACTCCAAAATTAGCCCAGTGCAAGCTTGATGATGTTCAGCCCATGGAATACAGAGTAATGAGGATGGGTCACAGTGAAAGAAGGCCTTGCTATGGATATCATGTTGGAGGAAAAAGCCACAGGACCCTGTGTGTAAGAGAGACTTGGGAGTAGACATTATCCCCCAACTTGTCATAAGAATCCCATGGTAGCAAAATATTAAAATTGCCTTTAAGTTCCTGTATAAGGAAATAATCAGCAAACCATTCACATCATACATAAGACCAAAATTAGAATATGCTTTTCAAGTGGACCTCTGCAGTGTATTGATTAGCAATTCTGACTGCGACATATTCATGGGCTGCCAAGGGGTTGAGTCCACATAGGTTCAAATCCTGGTCATAGCAGCTGGTATGCAGTTAAGCCAGTTGTTTATCCTCCCATAGGGTTTGGTCAATAGATCAGGTACCTGGCTTAGGCTAGGGTATATATATATATGTATATTCATACTTTTTTTCATACATATTCGCCTCTTTTGGAAAAGTAAAAACTGGACAGGAGGATTTCCAGTCCTCTGCTCCCTCCCCTTTTAGTCACCTACGACATGCAGGGAATACGTGGGAAGTATTCTTTCTCCCCATTCCCAGGGTTTTATATATATATTGCATAGTGCCATTGTACAAAGGCAAAGGGGATAAGAGTGAGTGCTCAAATTACAGAGGTATAAGTTTGTTGAGT
>JAUTXX010410646.1:0-12969 GCA_032273605.1 Panulirus laevicauda
ACTTTTGATGTGTAACATTTCATAGAATAAAACTCTTTTGAATAACGAAACTATTGTCTAATAAACTTCTTTTTCCACAGTACACACTAAAACAATTGATATTTCAGGGACCTTTTGAACAGTGTGGAGGCCTCTGGAACATCCTGGGGACATGTGCATCTGGCCTGGAGTGTGTCATCCAACCTACTCTTGATAATGATGATGTTGGTATATGCATCTTGAAGCCAAAGAAGCAACCAGGTGAAGCATAGGGAGAACAGATATATAAAAGGTGAGATCCATTTGAAAGGCGAAAAATGCGTGGACCTCTCGATTTACTTAATGGTTTGTTATTCAGAGTAGTCTCATAAATATTAAAAAAATGTAAATAAAATAATTTACTTAATGGAGATTTTGGGGCTTCTTTATTAATAAAACTGTATACACGTATCAAGAACTGCAAAACACCATGACATATGAACTTTACAGTTCTACAAATAAACACAGAAAATGAACTGAATCCTGGTACAATCTTCTCTTAACAGAAATGTGTTTTTGAGGTCATTCTCTTCCAAAATACTTAGGTTTCCTCCATATTAAAGATCTACTTGGGAGAGTAACCACCTGCCTCAATAATGCTCTTGACAGCGACTGGAAATATTTGGCACAGGCGACATCAGTAGTAAACGCCTTGCCCATCATCATTTTGGTATGGTAATTGCAGCTTTTCCTAAAACTAGGACTTGTTTGAAATGTCTTCACTACTCCTACTGCCAAATACTCTGGATCTTTGCTTGTAACACAAGAATGCTGACAGGAACATTTTCATGCGATGTGTGCGATCTATGTGCTCAATATTCTCTCCAGTAATCAAAGTTTGGAAATATGACGTCTTAGATGCACTGATTAATGTGCCACTCTTGTCACTCTCCTTGATCTTGTCTGCACTATCACAAATATTCCATAAAGTAGTTTTATCAAGTCTAAGGGCAACGCTTTGATATCAGCTGTTTGTTTAACCTCTCCATGACTCTCACTTTGCATACCACCATAACCAAAACACCCAACATCTGCCACTCTATCATCAAGTACATTTAACAACTAGTCGAAATACTCTCTCCATTTCCTCCTCACTTCATCACCACCTGTTATCACTTTCCCTTTTACCCCCTTCACCGATACTCCTATTTGTTCTCGTCTTATGCACGTTATTTACCTCCTAAGAAAACATCGTATTCTCCCTAAAGTTAACTGATACTCACTCATCCTAACTTTCATTTGCCCTCTTTTTCAACCCCTGCACCTTCCTCTTGACCTCCTGCCTCTTTCTCATATACAGCTCTCAATCATTTGCACTCCTTCCTTGTTAGTATCATCCAAATGCCTCTCTTTTCTCTTACACTATCAACTTTACTTCTTCATCCCACTACCCACTTCCCTCTCTAATCTGCCTACCTCCCACCTTTCTCTTACCACATGCATCTTTTTCACATGCTATCACTACTTCCCTTAAATACCTCCCATTCCTTACCACGCGTTTCATTGAATCTTACCTTTTGCCATTCTACACTCAATCTCTAAGCATTTCTTCACAAGTCTCCTTTTCAAGCTCACTTTCGTCACTCTCATCTCCCCGATATTGTTTCCTCTTTTTTGATTAAGGATGTCAAGAATATTTTCAGTGTCCTTTGTAATAATGCTTTTGTTTGAAATAGTAATCCCTTGATTATTTTCAAAAGGTATTGTATATGTTGTTTTGACTTTGCAGGGTGATGGCATAGCCTTTATCATTACATACACCTTCCTGCTGTCTCCCATGGTTTCTTCTGTAGTTAGGATCCTTTATGTCGCTTATTGTCAGCTGCCTTAATTTTGAGGATTCATAGTTCTCATGGAAGTGGATGAAATACACACTCACCTCTTTAATGTTGGATGACCACCTGAGATCTCTAAGGAGGGCCTTTCAACCAAACCAGAATTTTGTCTTCTAATTACTTTTTAGTCTTTGTAATGTAGCTCTAACTTGATTATGATAAAGTTGTTCCAAATGCTACATATATTAAAAGCAATTATTATGTGACCGGTGTTTCTCATACAACAAATACACTTACTTTTCTCTAAGCTTATTATTCTTAAAAACTTTGATGTGCTATTATACAGGGATTGTGGTACTATACATAGTAGATGATACCATAGTGTCAATGGTATGCAGTATTTCTGCACCAAAATATTTTTCAAATATGAATATCATTAATTATGATCTTAAAATTGAGCTTGTTCCTCACAGAGGATGTGCAATCATCCTTAGTCTACTTTCAAGACCTATGCTATATCTTAAGGTATATGCAACTACTGTACAGAACATTATGTATTTCATGAAAGGAAAGCTCATTTCTGTCTTGTTTAACTAAGTCTTTCATACTGTCCGATATTGTCTACAACAACTGGGAAGTTTATATACATATCCTTAATAAAACTGTCCATCCATATTCAAGACATCTCTATTGATTAGAAGCTGGAAACCTTATGGAGATTCTTGATCACATTCTTTCACCTCACTGCATACAGCAAACAGCCCCCTGCCTCAGCACAGATTGTGACACACACACAAATCTCATTTTTCCTTTGGAGTGAACGTGACATCATTTAGTTACTCTGTTCTGCCAGATGTATCAGCATTCAACGGATTTCTTTATGTTGTTTCTAGTATACAATGCAATATTGCTGGTGTTAACATTTTTCAGTTTTTCTGACAGGACATAGCAATTCATACAAATATACATATTAAAATAAAATAATGAGATTTTGAATGAAAAATTCCATGGAAACCCCAACTAATATTGTCTGCTGCAGTAATGGAATGTCATACCCATCCTTCTAGAGGTCAACTAAGTCTCTAAACCCTTCATCTTCATCCAAATGGTTGAGGTTTATAGCTTCTCCCAACTTTTTGACACCATATTAACAAAACTGGCACAAATTTAGGACCTATAGCAAAATGGTAAATGGATGAACATGGGGTCAACAGTAAAAAGGATCATTACTATTACTGAATAATATAAATAGCATAGTGGTTGGCAGGTGGTCACCAATTTACATTACCAGTGCTACCTGCCTAGGTATCAGGAGAGTTAGAGACAATTGCAGAGTGAGCCAGCACTTCAGTAGTTGTAAAGTTGCACTCCTATGATCCAGGTAGCTTCCTTTTCTTTCTGCCTCACCAACACATGGAATGTGTGCATTCTGTCCATAAACATACAATCTCTCCTTTTTACGCATAACACTTGACGACACTTCACTTACACAACTCAATCTTCATAACTCTATATTCCTACAGTAAGTACTATGTGCTAGCCCTACCTTTTGGCAAAATGGTAGGAGCAATAGAGAGAAGTAGTAGGAAAGAACATTTAGGTATGAGCATTAAGTAAAAGTATTAGTTTGGAACATTAGGTAGTAGTAGTTGGTAGGGACATTAGGTAAAAGCCTCTGAAAACACTGCTGTAGTTGCTCTCTGCCAGTGGCCTGTTTAGGGTGAGGTACTTAAGGTTATGAAGCAGAACTGGAGTTAAATCAGTTATGGAGACTTTTGCCTTGGCCACCCACTTGAGGGAGTTCCTTTCACAAGAGGGATGTTTTCATGCAAATCAATAATTTCATGAAAAAAGTAAAATTTCTTTGCAGACACAGATCATAACAGGAAGAACTGTACCATGCCCAACAATCTATGAGCATTCATATTGATCAGTTTTAGTACAGATCCAGTGTTGTTGGCATCTCTTGGTATTCTATTAGTGTTTTACAATTTGTATGATCTTTATTCTCACCATCTCTTCCCCTTTTCTTTCTTTATCTACTTCCTAATGAATTTCTTGCTGGGCGGTGGTTTGTAGGCCTGCCTTAGTATTTTCGTGCTGTTCTTCTCTGACATCAATATATACTTATTATGGCCATCTTCACCTCCCTGATGGTTATGGTAATAAACCTCAAATATCATGACCAATGTTTCTTTTTTATTTGTCTTTTACTCTGATAAAACCTTGATGGACTTTGCTACATGTTGCTTCCATCTTAAAAAATATAATCCCTTTGTGCTCTTATTCAGAAACATATTTCTTATATTTGTCAAACATTCTTCTCTGCATTTCCTATTTACTCCATCACTACTAATCCTGCTGTCTTCAGTAACTTTCCCTAAGATCTCCTTCACTTCATTGTCATTTCTTCCTCTTTAACTAGAACTAATAAGACTATTTGTTTCTCTTATCTCCCAAAGGTCCCTCTTCTTTGGAATTTGGTTGCCTCTCCAGGAAACTATTCAAGGTCTTTAAAACTCTGCACCAGCTCAGATATGACATTAATAAGGGTGGATAAAGCTTCCACAACAAATCCTTTCCAATTAATGCAATTATCTTTCCATATTCCTCTTCTTTGGAATTTGGTTGCCTCTCCAGGAAGCTATTCAATGTCTTTAAAACTCTGCACCAGTTCAGATATGATATTCCTGAGGGTGGATAAAGCTTCCACAACAAATCCTTTTCAATGAATGCAATTATCTTTCCATATTCCAATTCATTTATATATGATTCAATCTGCTTAATAAGTCACCTTATCAGTGCACCCAAGCTTTTGATTACTTATAAGAATCAAACACGTTTGTCCTTATTACTCTCATGTATGTGTTGTCCCATTCCTCGTATCTTTCATGCTATCATTTTGAAACCCTCTAAATGTAGCTTCTTGACTTTTAGCCTGAGCTTCAGTTGCTTTGTAAATGTTTTGATCAGAAACCAGTTGCATTGCTTCACTGCTTCCAGGTATTTTTGTGGATTGTCACACCTTCATATCCTTACACCTTAGAATTATTTAAAAAAATAAAATTACAAATCCACATAAGCATACCAGAATATAATCATAAAAGTTCTTACTGACTGGCATAAACTTAAACACTACAATATAACACGTTTTCTGGTTGTGCCAATCAATCACGGGAAAAAGATATAAAATTGGTTTTCCAATGATACATGTAGCTTCATTCCCCCAAAAAATTATATTCACATTCTGATAATGTGTTGCATTGTCAAAAAAGAAGAAAGAAAATCACCTGACAATGCTATACAGCATCCAGCTTAAAAAAATCACTGAAAATCCATTTTATGTCATTTGTTTAAATAACCTACAACCAAAAAAAAAAAAAGTGGAGTAAATACAACCAGACATAGCATGTATATAGTGTCATGAGTGGTGAATAAAAAAATGATTGAACAATGCAGGTGGAAAGATGAAAAACAAAAAACAATGTCACAAATTAAAACTATACACATTTATGAGGTCACCATGTTCACCTTTTTTCAATGATGATCAGGCTCCTACCAGGGCCACTACAGTGTTAACTTTTCAAAATCATGCATTCAAGTACCAATGAACGTAATGATACAAGCAAATCAAACTGAACATATTAAATGAGGTTTATTCCACTGTATAAATGTGAGAGATCATCCTCATCTCTTTTAAGTCTCTCTTGGAGGAGTTCATCTGATTATTTTGGCTATCTAAAAAGTAAACTTCAAAGGGAGGAGTGGGTATACAGCATTAAAATCCTGCATCACCTTCGCTCACAGCTGCTGTTTGCAGGTTATGGTTGTATGACTGTGAATGTTTCCCCAGATGGAAATTTTGTGCTTTATTACCGACAAATGACCTTCACTGCTATTCACTTGAATGAACTTCTCTGTCTTTGGGACTGCCATGTGGTCTGTTTTCAACTTTTGTGAGCTGGAGTCTTCCCACCTGAGTGCACATGGCTTCCTACTTAACAAGATTTTGGTGGGCTTTACTTAGACAAAAATGAGTGCTGTTCATTGTGAGAATCTGTTGTATACAGTGTCCACTAGGCTTCTTCAGGGCAGTTGATTTCAAAATGTGGCCTGGGTGTGGTAATTCTAAATGTCTTAGTTCAAAAACTGGCAGCACATCATTAAATGATACTGCAATACTTTCACTGGCTTGGCTTAATTCTTGATAAGCAGGAACCTTCAGTGTTGTACGAGTTTATTCTGAAGTCTATGGAAGGTGATTAAATGTTGAGTGTGGCACCACTGGAAAGGTGTAATGTTCAATTCACTTGAATTTTTACTCCAGATTCATGAACTCTCTTGTACAGCCACTCTGGGTGGTGTGAAAAAACTGTGTTAGTAGCCTGACTTTAAACTAAGAAGCTTTTCATATGCATTATGCTGACCGGTCATTGAAGCTGATATCTCCACAGCTAATATACAAGCAGTGTAAAACTTACTTTGGTGAATTTCCACTAAATTCAAACAATGAATCATCTCTACAAAAAAAAAGCTAAAAAAGTACAAGTCACTCATGACTGAGTCATAGGTTGCAAAAACTGTGACAAGGATTCTTCTGACATAGTCAACAAACCAGATTTTTAACCAACTGCTAGTACAATTAGTACAGACTCAGTTGATACTAATTTGGATTTTTTTATGATATACCTAATTTGTATATGCTCATACTCATCAACTAATTAATTCAGCTCAAATATCATAACTGAAGTAGGAATGAAAAAAGGATATAACATTACAAAGTACATAAAGTATATTATGTAAAAAAGAAATATTTATTGTACTCCCAACATTAAAGAAAAATATATTGATAATTACAGGGTACATAATTTTAATCTAATATGAAAATTAATGATAGTATGTCACTGGGAGCAAGTTAGACTCTGAACTAATAAACAAAACAGTCCTGCAATCAGATTTGATTTGTATATCCAGCAAACATATTCTCACAATCACCCTCTGTATCCACTGCCTCCATTTACCAGCCTAAAATGAAAATATATGGCGATTTAGGCAATAATTATAAGAATATATAAATCACTAAATTTACATCACTAAACATTTAGGTACATCAATAAGAATCAGCTATTATTCCTAAATAATTTCTCTTACATAAAGCACAAAAAAATGAATATCCATATGATGGTAGGTAGGACTTATATATTCTTTCTGAAAAACTAAAATATCATCAAAACATGCAAGAACCAGTGAAAGGAATAAATACAATGGTTATGCCAGATGTAAGTTTCAAAACTTCCCAATGAACAGTTTAGCAAGAGGAAGTGCCTTTGGCAATAACAAACAATAAGCTCAGTATTTTAAAAAAAAATTTCATGAGTATTAAGTTATGCCACCAAGATTATAGAGAAGTACCATTATTTCTTGAACAATTTAATGTTAATTCACACTTTTAAATCCTCAGTTTTGCAGTTTATGAGCAAGCATTATGAATGTTGTAAACATAAACCTAACTGTAAACCAGAAATATTTCCATATGTGTTGACCCAGAGTATTCTGTAAATTCCTTCAAAATACCTCCAATGATAACACAGGCCTCTCACTCACATCAACTTTTTTACTCTCACCTCAAGTCATTAATGAATACTGCTATATCATTGCTTTCACTGAATTTATCACAGATATGGAGAGCTGTTTCCACATATATGTAATTGATACATGTGATGTGCATGTGATGCTTGTTATTTTCTCCTCTTTTAAACTTATATGCAATAAAATCTTAAAATTGACAACACCCACAAACACAGACTGGTAAATAATGGTCTGTAGCAAGAGCCTGAACTGCTGATTCTTACAAATTTCATAAATCCAAGTTTATCCTGAAAGGACAGATACAAACAATGGAAGATCACATCCATAATGTAAGGGATTGCTAAATTATTTCCAACTGTAACAAGAAAATTATCATTACATTAAAGAGGCATTAGGTGTATACTAAATATCTTAGACTGTGCATGTAACCTGAAATAACTGAAATGCCCTCCCTCTATGACATCAAACTTCTTTAATCTTCCACATAAGAAAATTAGCGAACTAAATAAACAGTACAAACCGATATCCTCATTTCCCATAGGAAAAAAAAAGCTATGGTTTAGAAGAAAGATGATTACAATGTTATTATTATCATCATTATTATCACACTTGATGCCACATCCTGCATCAGTAAGGTAGCTCCAGGAAACAGATGAAGAACAACTCATTCACTTATTTACACATACATAAACACACATACACGTACATATACATACACGGACATATACGTATATACACATGTACATATTCATACTTGCTTGCCTTCATCCATTCCCGGCGCCACCTCATCCCACAGGAAACAGCATCGCCACCGTATTTCAGCGAGGTAGTGCCAGGAAAACAGACAAAAAAAAGGCAAGAGTGAACTCCTACCATCAGTATACTCTAGTTTATTGAGATAATTTAAAAAAGGTTCTTGCTGTTGTAAACTTATATCAACAATCCCAGCTCCCATGCTTAACATAAAAACTACAGGAACTTGGTTTTCACAGCACTTACTGAGGTTCAACCTGTTGTAACCTGAACTTTCCTAAGCCTTCCAACTTGTACTCGGAGTTCAAAGGGATTCCCTACAGCAGGCTCATCCAACAAAATCTATTGCTCTCCAAAGCTGTTGCAACCAAATGCCCAAATTTGCCAAATACAAATAAAAATGTATGATGATACCTTGAGACCACCATTGAACCATTGTAAAAATGTTGAAGCAGTATCTAGAAAGTTATATCTTAAATTACAGTGTAAAGCAGGGCTGAAACTTTATCTGAAAAACATTAACAACTAAACTTGAATGGAAAAGGCAAACCAATGTCTAAGACACTTTACATTCACAACATGTGGCTAGAGGCAACGTGTAATGGACAAGCTTACCCAAAAAACTGCCATTTTCCACGACAAAGTCTCAATTTATCAATTTTTCTTGCAATTCCAACTTTAAATGACCATAAAGATTCCTTATTTGACATCAAATTTTATCTAAAGCAACACCTAGCAATAGAAATTTTGATTTTTAACAAGAAAATGTAAAAAAAAATCTGATATAGAAGATTTTTGATACATGACAGTAAACTTTGAATTTACTGAAACATTTTCATATATTTCTTATTCTATTTTGCCATTTCCTGCTTATTAAAGTTCTACAAGAAGCAGACAAAGAAACAGCCTCACTTGCCCACATCCACTCTAAATGTAATGTGTAGTATACTGAAACCAGGGCCAATCTTTACACAATCAAGCCACACAAACCTTTTATTGGTTTCCCCTGACAACTTTATGTGATCTGGTTCAGCCAAATGATAGCATGCTGCCCCAGTATACCACACTTCTAATTCAACCTACCTCATGCCCACGTCACACATTCCTGCATGTTCAGGATTCAATCCCTCAATGCACCTTTTACACCATCTTTCCACTTCCATTACATATACTCTCTTAGTCATCCTCTCTTTATGCATTCTCTCCAAATGTCCAAACCATTTCAGCACAAACTCTTCTGTTCTCTCATATATACTTTTCTTACTATCAAGCCTCTTTTATCCCATCATCTCTTATTCAATCAAACCTCCATATACCAATATTCCTCTGAATCATTTCATTTCCAATCCATCCACCCTCTTACATACATTTTGATCTATGGTCTGTGCCTTGTATCCATATAACATTGTTGGGATTATGATACCATCAAACATACTCATCTCAGCACTTACAGGTTAACCTAAACTCAAATGGACCTTACACTCCTCAGCCACCCTATGGCTTACTTCATCTCCCATAGTCAATCCAATGCCAAATCCATTCCCAGGTGTCTAAGATGCTCAACAATTCATCCAGCTTCTGTTTAACGAATCTCCCACTTCCAACTATGCTGTCTCTCTCCCTTACCAAATCTAATAACATCTTTTGTTCATGTTAATTCAGTTTTCTTCTTTTACCCTCTCTCCTAAATTCAGAAACCAGCTTCTACACTTTCTCACTCACATCTGCTACCAGAGCCGTTTGTCAGCAAACAGCAAGTGATTCATCTCTCATGCCCTACTGTCCCTGACAAATTGCAGACCTGCCCCTCTCTCTAAAACACTTACATTCGTCTCCTTCACCAACCCATCTTTACACAGATTAAACGAGCATGGTGGCATTACACACCCCTGCTATAAGCCCATTTTCACCAAGAACCATTCATCCTCCTCTTTACCTACTCACGTCTCACACTCTTGA
Organism: Panulirus laevicauda; assembly: GCA_032273605.1. Lineage (NCBI taxonomy): Eukaryota > Metazoa > Arthropoda > Malacostraca > Decapoda > Palinuridae > Panulirus > Panulirus laevicauda. Next base: position 10,095 of record JAUTXX010410646.1, read on the forward strand.
TAAAAATTCCTCACTACATTTAGTAGTTTCTAGTTTTCTTTACACACCATACATTTGCAACAACTCAAAAAGAGAATCTCTATCACCCCTATCATATACTTTCTTCTGATCCAAAAACATCATATACAAATCCATTTCTCAAATTACTTTTCATACAAATTCTTAAAAGCTAATACCTGATCCATAAATCTTGTAACACTCCTGAAGCCACATTGTTCCTTCCTAATCTGATGCTCTGCACATGTGACCAACCTCTCAATCACCACTCTACCATACAATTGACCTGGTACACTCAACAAACTAAGACTTCTGTAATCCATACATTCACTTTTGTACCCCTTCTTTTTATGTATTTGCACTATCTAAGCATTCTGCCATCCTTAGGCACCTCAGTTTGAGCCATGCACACACGTATATCCTATTAACCAATCAACAACATTGTAGGCTTCCTTCTTGAGAAATCTAACAGCAATCCCATCTACTCCAGCTACTGTTCCACAATTAATCTCATGTAAGGCATTCAACACCTCTTTTCACCGAACCACTTGCTATAACTCTCTTATGTCACAAACACCCAAAATCCGCCACCCTGTCATCAAACACATTCAACAGTCCTTCAAGCTACTCACTCCATGTCCTTTTCACCTTGTGTTTGCCTGCTACCACTTTCCCATCTGCTCCCTGCAGTATTTGGAGAAAATCACAAATACAATAATAACACATTTGTATTGACTGGTTTGATGCCTGAATTATCTTATCTTTCTCCTTTCCTGTAATATTTCTTTTATTTTGGCTCTTGATACATGAAAGAATTACAAAGAATAAAAAAAGTTGTCATAAAATTTCCAGGAACAGCCAAAAACTTCTCTAGATAAAAATGCATATTTTGAAAGTTGGAAAACCTTTCTCTGTCCTAATACACATTTGCCTTCACCTATACATGTATCACAAATTCTTTTACCTAGTTGCTATAAGTTTTAAGGATTCATTTCTTCCACTTTCTCATTTCCAAGTCATTTCAAAAATTACTCTTTTTCAACATTTTTTTCCCATTTTCCAATCATTCATAAGTTGTCTAAGCTATCTGAAATTTATATCTGTCATCAAACACTATGAGGGGCACCAGCTTACGACAGATCTTTACACACATGCACATTTATTTCCCTTTCCCAAACAAGAATTTCTGGTACTTAAGTGTCATCCACTCTTCATTTACCTAATGTTTGTATGTACTTGTATATCATTTTCCATGATATGTAATATCTTTTTATGCTAATTCCTGTTCACTGAATGTCACAACTGTCCTCTTCAAAGCACTAATGAAGGTGATGCCTGCTACATGGAAAATTCAGGCTAGAACTCACTGGGAATTCAGTTGCTAACCATCAATTTGTTTTAGGTATATTCCTCTCCACTTGGTAATCTTTCAATGGTTATTTGTAACAAAGGAAAATGATCACTGGAATACCAAACTGTATTCATTCATCACATGAGCTATGGAATGCAAGTCTATCTTAAGCAAAGACTCAAAATACAAAATGTACTCGAAAGTGGGCAACATATTAGATGAGAGTAATAAGGACTACTTGAATGATTTGAAAAAGTAATCAGTCCACCTCCATCCACAAGGAAATCAACAGATTCATTAAAAGTGCCAAATTTAAGATCAAAGTATTATTATTTTTCAGATTCAATATGCCACATCAAGGAACATCATTGAACGAAAGCATGAACCTCTGACAGTGCATGAATTTTAAATATTACTTTTCAATACAATAGAAATAAAATATTGGAAAGACTGTCTTTACATAACAAACTTCTCTTCATACTTGCTTTCCTTTCCTGACTTAGTGAGGTGAAGTCCAGAACAGAGGGAAAATTAACAAACATCATGGATAACAAGACTGAAAAGAGAATGGAACTGTTGGAAATTAAATACCTGAGGACAATATGCAGTGTGAAACAGGTTGCCTGTGTAGTGTAAGGAATGACAGTGTAGGAGTAAGGTAAGGTAATTAGCACAGTCAGACAGAGAGAGCTGAGCCAGATGTATTCAAGTTAATTTGCTGAAGCTGTTTGAACATGCGGAGAGGAGAAGTAAGAAAGACTGACAGAGGATTTACGAGTCAAAAGTGGAGGAAGCAGGGGTTTAAGGTGGGAACAAAAAAAGAATGCTGAGATGGAGGATTTAGAGTATCAAAGCCTGATCATTCAAAATGATTGACGAGGTATAACGGGGAACAAAATGCTTTCATTTGGCTGAATGGGGGGGCACATGACGTGGCTAAGGTAAACAATGGAATAGTGTGTGGGCTTTGGCTGTGAATGGTAGGCTCTAGGTTTAGTATATCATATATGACAGCTGGTGAGTAGATGTGAGCAAATAAGTCCTCAGTTCATTTGTTCCTGATCTCACCTCACTAAGGTAGGAAAAACAATTAGCCATAAAGAAACAGATAAATATGACTTCACTGAATTAAATAAAAAAAGAAAACCTAAGCTTTTACTTACAAACCCAAAGGAATACTCTTTATTCCAAAATTATACAGGTACAACAAAGTAAAATTTCATTACTTAATAGCATAGTACATAGGAAATGTTCAGTCTGAAAAGTAAAGTTCACCTCAGACTATTTCAGTTATACTCCAACCAGGAGGACACATCAAATCCAGTATCAATGTAACCTGATAATATCATAAGCATGCAAATCTTAAAACCCCCATAGGACGTGGAGTCTATATTGGAAGTGGATAATGCTGTATTTTTTGTTACCCTCTACATATCAATTATGGTGTTTTCAGGTCCTCTTTTCTCTGAACTGAAAGATACTACTGTTTCTGCAGTTATAAAACAAATGCTTGGCAGTTATAAAACA
>JAUTXX010410757.1:0-12967 GCA_032273605.1 Panulirus laevicauda
TCTTTTTTTACAGGATTGATATATGAAATGATTTACCAGTTAGAGTGGTTGAAAACAGTACTATATAAATACGTTTAAGAATAAACTTGATAGATATTTTGCTGTGAGACAATGATTAACATTATTTGTGTCTCCTTAGTCATTGTAACAGTTTGCAAGTTTTTCTCTTTGAATTATCTTTTAAGCCTTTTGAGTTTTACCACACTAATCTTTGAGTTTTAGAAATCTTCCATGATCACAGAAAGCCTTAAAAGGACCCAGTTATCTGTTGCTGTTTGAATTCTTTTGTATTCCTTCATAATATAAAAGAAAAGTACTATTACTTTAGTTCAATGAACAAAGTTTGAAACTAATGTTATGTGCATTTTTATGAAAGCTTTTCTGATGATGACCGTAAAATTCCCAGAGCTCAGACACTGTGAACATGGACAGTACAGCTAAAAATTATTAACAGAAAGATAAACATTGAAACTTTGAACTTGTGTGAATTCCCTAAATAGATATCTTTAACTTTGAACTTAAGTAAAGTCCCTGAACTAATGTAAGTTGATTAACAACTAGTCTTATCATAAACATGAATGTAGTACTGTCTGTGATACTGATCAGTGCTATACAGAAAATTGTATTTGAAAGAGAGAAAGAAAAATTATTATAAAAAAAAAGGAGCACTGCATGCAATAGTCTTTCGTAAGCAGATGTAGACTTTGGGAATATATGTGTTATATGGTAAGGATTGACTCATCCATGTCATATGTGGATGTTCTTTGCCCAGAGACTTTGATGGTTTTCATTGAAGATGCCTGGTTCCTTATCACATATTTCAATGAAGATAATGTGTAAAGACTACTTCTGTGAAGCTTATGGTAAGGCATGTTTAGGTTGGGCTCATAATGTAGTTATAGCTTGTGGTAATTTATGGTAAGATGCAGATGGTGGAAGAAAGATGTGTGAAGACTGACCTTTCAGTCCATCCCTGATCCTTCAGTGTAACTGAAGTTTTGAATGAAGATTTGTTTCATAGTATACCTGGTGATAAGATATGCAGTGCCTGGTCGTTCACTGTGGGTAATAAAGATTCTGAAAGTTACATCTCTGTAGATTGAGTTGGGTCTTCAGGAAGTATGGTCATATCATCCAAGGTTTGAGAACTGTCAATCCCCTTTGGCTGGTAATTATGACTCTTTAATGCCAGATCCGCCATGAATTGGATAAGAGCAAGGGCTCAGTTTTTAGAATGACCTACTCAGTCACATTTGTTTATGTTGTTTGTAGTCTCGAAGAAGCCCCTATTCCCCAAATTCATAATGGTAATATCTAGAGGTCTCTCTGGTGCATTTAGTTTATGTTTCCTGTTTACAGTTTTCAAAGTTATTGCATCTTGGTGGTTCTAAGATTTCTCTTCATTATCATCTTGGTAGGTTGCAGTGAGTTGAGCTCTGAGGGATGATGCAGAATGCATGAAGTTAGAAAATCTTCAAGTTCCACAACCTTCTTTGTACTCTCTTGGTCTTTTTTGCTGCTTTGAAAATACAGGTAAACATTACCTCCTTACTTGTAATATTTTGGTAGAACATTGGTAAGAAAATGTGCTGCATGTTGTAAGCCTTCTTGAAGAGCCTAAATGCATCTGATGTGAAATAGGGCCCATTTCCACATACAATCTCATTTATCATTCTTTACATGGTAAAATCTGAGTTAAGAATTTCATAAGTGTTCTCATAAGTAAATAAAGTCTTTTTACCATCTTTACACCATTTCAAGTGGGTTTCATGTTTTCCTTCACATAAAAGGGCTCTAGGAGGTGGAAGTAAATATACATTTATTTATTTGTAATTGCCTCGTGACCCTTTTTTTTGAATGGTTCCCAGAGTTACTCCATGACCCTTCTTCCAGGAGCTCTTGCAGCTGCAAGGCTGCACTACTTCTAATCACAGGGAAGTGATGGACTGCTTTGGAATCACCATTTTTTTTTATGAGACTGAGCACCCGATGTTACGAACTCCCCAAAGGTGACTTTTCACTCACATTGTAATCTCATAGGAGCTGAATCCAACGCCTATAATTAGTAGATATATAATATCTAATCTTTTTGCTCCAGGAGCCCCCTCCATCCTTGTGAGTCTCCTGTAGCACTTCGGATGCTAGCCTTGTTCATAGGTCATAAAGTGTTCTGATGTTGTGTGTGCATCTGTGTGCAGAAAATGCAGGACTGTTGGGTAGTAAGTGCTCCATGTCTTCGTTATGGTAACTGCAATGTCAGCATAAAGGTACCTTGAATATGTTGAAATGGTGTTTTTAGTGATGGGTGATGTCTTGAGAGTAAGCAAGAGAGTGTGATTCGTGTTTGTTTGGGGAGTATGGTATTTGATTGGTTGGAGTTTAAGCTGGGAGGTTGGATGATTAGTACTTGAATTGAGTGTGTGTTTTGTTTGTGTTAAATTTGTTGGGGGTGTGAGGATCTCTGAGTAGAAGTTACTGAAGTGTGAGGCAGGGGTAAGCTTTTTATTTCTTATAACGTTGTTTGGTTAGGAGGGGTCTAGTGCTGTTTCATAGATCTGAGTGCTGGGTATTAGTGATGGGTGATTTAAAAGTGAAGATGAATAATGTAGAGTTGAGGGCATAATTGGGAGATCTCTTTCATATGCAGATTCCTGTAATCAGTTTCATTCCTCATCACCTTGCACTTACTCAGATTGTATCTCATCCGCCATTCCTCTGATCAACTTGGAATTTGTCCGGATTCCCTTGTGTTTGTGTTTGTGTGTATAGGTGTTACTGAACTCCAACTGCATGAGATTATATCATTAGTGAAAATTAACCTTTGGAGAGGCTATGTTATTGGAATTACAGTCTTATCAGAAAACTTCTCATTCTGACAGAGCCAGCATTTCCTCTCCACTGGAAGTGGTGGTCTTGAGTTGCAGGAGTCTTTGGAAATACATCCTGAGTAATACCAGGACTCTTTCTTGGAGAGAGGTCCTGGGTATTAATAGAAAAGTATGTGCATGTATACTCTGCACCATGGTGAAGATGGGTATATGTTGGAGACGAATAATGTTTCATTTTTTGAAAACCAAATATTATTGTACTAGTGCTTCATTATTACAGTGATTCAAAGGTCCCTACATATGCAGACATGTGATTAGCTTCATGTATACTGTGCTTTGATGATGTATGTGTAGGTGGCATAAGATTTGGTTGCAAAACTTTCAAGGAATCACTATCAGTTTTCCTGATAGTAGGTATCCATTTTAAGTCAATAATTTCAGTCTAAAATTGTAGTTTGCCTTTAGATCCTGGTCAGGTTCACCTATTGTGGGCAAGTTTATAATTCCTGGCTTATTGCTTCAGCTGTCACCATACATGTATGATGTAGTATAATTTACACAATATTTAGTCTTAAAACTTACAAGGAATCACCATCTGTTCTCCCCATAGTAGGTATCCCCCCCTGTAGGTGATGATTCTAGTCATGAATTGTAGTGTGTCCATAGATCCAGGTCAAGGTCACATATTTAGGCCATTGTACATTCCTGGCTTACTGCTTCAGCTGTCACTAGAAGTAGGTTCACAGGAACCATACTCAGGGTAGTACTTTCTCTTCTCCATCTCACCTTTCCTTTAACTTGAGATGTCAGTGATGGTATGAAAGAGCATCTAATGCCATTTTAATTGAACAATTGATACCTTTTCTCATAGTTGTAGGATGCCAATTCAGAGGTCCATTATTTGATTCTGGCTGATGCAAGTGTGAGTATCCCTTGTTTTATGCCTTTGAATAAGACTGATTAGTGTATTGTTGGTGATCATTGTGAGCTTACATTTGAGATATCAGTGGAATTTCATGAGGCTAAATATGAATGCTAAGCCTTTGAACTCAAGTCATAAATGATTCCTCTCAGTACCTTTTAAGGATATGGATGCATAGGCAGTTGGCCACTCTGTTTTATGTGGTATGAGATGCAACAGTTCCAACTCTGACCAATAAGGCATCCATAATCATTGTCAATGGTTTTACCAACATAGTGAATAAGCACAGTATAATGGGGCTGAGTAACAGTCGCTGCTCCACTTTCATTCGTGAATCTTTTATGACAGCTGATTTAGGGAAGTGTAGGTGGTTTTCATCAGTGACAGCTGATGCAGAGGACTGTGAATGGATGCCACCTGTGAAAGTTGAATTAGAGAACTGTAGATGGTTGCTATCTGTGACAGCTGATGTAGAGAACTGTAGATGGTTGCCACCTTTGACAGCTGAGTTAGAGAACTGTGGATGGTTGTTACCTTTGACAGCTAATTTTGAGAACTGTAGATGGTTGCCACCAGTTACAGCTGTTTTAGAAAATCATAGATGACAGCCACCTGTGACAGCTGAGTTAAATGGCTGTAGATGATTGTCAGTAGTGAAGGTCTATAAAGGATTGTATTTTTGAACAATATGTGTAGGTTGAAGCATTCTTTCTAGTGCTTTGGTATTTTTAGGTTGAATGTATACTCAGTTGTGTCAATAATGAAAGCATGGGAAATAAACAAGGGTTCCATGCATACATACATCTCACTTTTTTAACTGTAATGTGGCCAGTCTAGCAGAGCATCATGTTTTCCATTCGTTTATTTATCTGTTTTATTTTATTCATATATTTCTTTAGCATCCTACATCATTTCCTGGAAGAAGTTTTTCCATAGTGGTGTGAAATAGGGCAGGATCAGAAGAAATTGTATAAGGCATCATGGTTTATGTGTAGAGTCCAATATGCCCATTTATTGCAACATACTTCCTTGGTACCAAACTGTAGTGCAGTTTGCTGGTAAGCTTAGAGTGGAGAGATATAGGTTTGTGATTTTTTTACCACCATTGAGCCTTTAGAAGTTTACAGCATTTGGCACTGAATTTTCAGAAGTTATAAAATTCTTACTGAAAGGTACTTTGTAATCACCAGAACTGTGAATATTGCTTTCTTTCCATACTGGCACATTTGGAGCAGCTGATAGTAAGTTTTCTAATCCACTGCCATTTCTTGTAGCCTTGACAAAGCCTGGGTAGTATTATCATGCTGAGCAAATGGAACAGGATGTGGTTTATATAGTTTCAGCTTGGCATTAGGCTTATTGTGCAGGTAGGTTTGCATACCTCTAATTGTGATGAATATGCTGCCAATCAAGCTGTATGTGGAATAAGGCAAAGCCTCTACTTCTTAAACATTATGACACATCTGGAAGACTCTGTCCTTGTACAGCCAATCATTGACCCTCGGTGGTTTTGTACAAATATATTGAGGTTAAAGCCTGGTCTGTGATAGAGTTCTGTAATTTTGAAGTTTAAGGACACCACCTGAATCACCAAGAAATATCACAGATTACAATTTGTAGTGAAAATATATAATTAAAGGAATTTGAATGACTCCCCTAACAACCAAAATTTATCGTATTTTTCACTTATAGTCAAAATATTTCAGACACACCATGATTTCAGCCATGCATCAACTGCCCAGATATGTAAACAAACAGACAACACTTCAGGTAGAAAGCAGAGCTACCATCCTACCTTTCAAAAGCTGTCATTGCACATTATCCCCATTAGGTCAAGAGATGGGACCCCATATTGTATACTTCAAATAGGTATTTATATAACATTGGTATATTTCTTCTAAAAATTGTGGCTTCTAGCATGGACTAGATGATCATTCGAGGTTTTGCTGATTTCTGCAAGTACATCACCACCAGTGCTAATTAACTCCACAGTTTCCATGAACTTTATACCCTTTCCCACTATCGCCTGTTTATTGTCATAGGATAAGAATTATTCTCCAAATCACACTTCCTCGGTCTCTTTTTTTCTGTAAGTGTTATACACCGTCATTGTGAAATGAACCTGATGATAATCTTTGGTAATTCAGATGGTGCCTGTAAACTTCATAATTAATTACTAAGAGTTCTTTTTGATAAAAAATTGGATGTCAGTGAAACTACTGTGCCAGTGACCATCTTCATAATGACTTTTTGTTGGCAAATTTTTACATCCATTCTGATTTCTAATTGGTTTTGCTTTGTTACACTGTATTCATACAGTCATATAAGAATGTTGTTCTCTCTGAATCACAATTTTTTCATTATGAAACTCACTTCTCCCTCTACTCTTACTCTTTCCTTTGGTTTGCTTTGCAGAGCATTCCTGACATTAAGCATTAGTGATATCATTTTGGCGCATAAGACCCTTCAGATATTATAAGTCTTTATTATTTTGTTCTTGAATATTGCAGTGACACCTTTGCATTGAGTTCAGTAGCAACAGTGGCATCTAGCATTTCTGTAAAAGCATTTTCTATCACATACAACAGAAATGTTTCTTGCCATTTTCTGATACTTTGTTTCTCTTGTATTTAATCCATCAACTGACCATTTCATAGCTCAGTGCTGTTTCAAATGTCATTTTCATAGTGACTTCTCTTTTTATATCATTATTTTCTGAGCCAGTTATGAATACTTCCCATAAAGCTTCCTTTGTTTGTCTTAGCACTTTCTGCAAATCATTTTCATGATGTCATTGATTTATGAGCTTGCTGTTTCCAGTTGTAGAATTTATAGTGCTCATATACAGCAATGTGCTTGAGTGACTTAGTTTCTTAACTAGTTCACGTATCATAACTTGTGTATCAGCTTACCTGGAGCTAACAGTCTTGGTGAGTCCTTATGTCCTGAATCCCACAACATTGAGAAATAATACCCATTTCTTCTTCACTTTTCTTGTCTCATTTGTAACATTCACAAAAAATGATTTCACACTCAACAAATGTCTTGATAATTTGATTCATTGCCAGTGGTGGTGAATATTATGTTGCACACCATAGATTCGGACATTCCACAGTAACTGTAAAGAAAATTTGACCATCCTTATTGCTGATATGTTGTGAAGAGGACAGTTTCACAGTAGACAGATGCGTAGTACAACTGCACATTTACTTATTTCTCAGACTCAGTAATAATATTGTGTGAAACAGAAACATGCATAGGTTTATGATTTGGGTATTTGTAATTGTATAATAACATTAAAAAGATGCAATATATAAATTTACCCAAGAATTTTTCTTGGGGAACTTTATGTATTTGCTTTCAGTTCATAGAAGACAAATATTTTAGTCTCATATATTGGATGATTTCTTACTTTCTGAGTATCATTTACATAAATTCTTTAACACTGTGACCATGTTTACTGTGAACAGGACTTACACTCCTTATTTTTATGAATGTTTTTTGCAAATGTTTCTTGCATTATGTTAGTGTATCAGTTTCACAATTGGCTGTATCATAAGCTTCCAGCTCAAGATATTTCTTGACCGATTATTAAAAGATATAGGTTTTAGAGCTTTAACCCTTAAACGATCAAGCACTGTAAATTTAGCTGGTCCCCTGGACTGAGGTTTATCTAAATAATCAAAATTTGTTGTGATCATTTCAGTTGATAGGAATATTAACAAAAGTTATAAAAGGAAAATTTGGTAGATTCTCCATATTTGTTGCTGTACAGACATAAATTTGGCACATCATTAATGGTTAGCAGATCAGTTGTGTGTTGACTTTTGCTGACTCATACATCTTGAACTCTTTTCTGCCACAACCAATGGATTACTGATACGCAAAAAACTTTTCCCTCTGTTTACAGTTGAACACCCAGTGAATCATTATCACCATGATTAATGCTCCAAACACTGTTGCTAATTAATCACAAATTGGCATGAGATACACCAAGCACACATGCTTAGGATCTTACCTTCTCCTTTTGTGTTATGTGGGTAAATGAGACAATAGGAGTCTTTCTCAGTACTGATTGTAGTTGCTTGTGACGATAGGTATTTCTGCAAACTGAAAAGTGTGCCTTCCAGTTCAGTTGACAGCAAGAAGAGGTAACCTATACAGGTACAGACACTGTGTTATATGATTAATTCATACTCTAGGACTTTTTCCTAATGCTGCTGTAGTTGCTTTTGACTTAAGACATCACTTCATACTTATAAAGCTTGCCTTTAGACTCAAATGAGAGTAGGAAGAGGCAAGCTGTACAAGTATGGATAGAGTCCCTTTACCACAAACCTGTCCAAATACAGATTGGGTCCTTTAAGGGTTAAAGGTTTTGTTTACAAATATATTTTTGATGCTCGAAGTGAAAGTTCCATGTATTATTACAAGGACATCCCATTTTTTCCATTGTCCTTGTTGTGTTCATCATTTGAGTGTTTTGATACAGTAGCTTGTATAATTTTTAATAGATCCCACTGTTAGATAAGGGACTTCATTCTTTGCTGAGAATGAGTAAGTGACCTCTTCCCCATTAATAGATCAGTTTATTTTGCTGCCCTGAGCTTGCTGCCTTGAGGCTCAGTAAATGAAGTTCATGAGACTTTTTTGAGCCTAGACAGGGTGTTCTAATGGTACACACTGATCCAGCTTACCCTGATTGATTGCCTGTTCTGAATTATTATATCATCAATCCTACAAGGCAGAGGAATCTTTAGTGAAGGTCATATCTCTTGCCAGTGGGATCTAGCAACAGGATATATCTTTGTTTTCATGGTCTGTGAAAGGCTGCAAACTGGTGTTTGAGTATTTGTGGTGATTTGGGAGCTACAATATTACTGTTTCTTAGGCCTGCTGTGTAAATTTAAGTCCAAATTAAGATCTGGGCAAGATATTAGATGCTTTGTTCCCTCAACTCACCCCATTTAGGCTCAGAAAAGTATCTCAGATTTTTTTTCAGTATTTATTGTCCCTTAGACACATATATTGCTGTGTATAGAAAATGATAGTCTTAAGAATAGTTTACCTGAATTTCTGACTTAGTTATTGAATTTCAGAAATAAGTAACTCTCTTTTATATATCTTCTTTCTTCAAAATATTATAAAACTTCATTCATGTAAAAAACCCAATTATTGCGTATCAAGTTTAAAAGTGTTGACTTAAGTTCGAATAATAATTGTTGCTGGTATTCAGTGGTCTCAGATATCTGTGTGCTTCCTTTCCCCACTGCTTAAGAGCTTACTTTGTTATGAATGCTGTAACTTGATGTTTTGTATATCAGATGTAAGTGTGCTTTAAAAAATCTTTTTTTTTATTTTTATTATAGAAAAGGAACTCACGCAGTAGTATTTTGCTTTTACCATAACAGAATGATGATTCAGCATTTTCACTGGATTGCTATTTCTAGAAAAGTGTAGATCTTGTGATAATCATTGATTCTGTCTTTGATTAACCTAAGGATAAATATACTCTGTAATGCACTTTACTGGAGAATCATGTGATAAACATTGATTATGCTCTTTAACCTAATGATAATATATAATGTGGTTTGCTGGAAAGTTGGTCTGCAAGTTCTATAAAGTTGTTTCTTCCAGACTCAGTTTTATTCTTTGCTCATTGTTATCACTGTTTCTTTGTCGTAAAAGTATGAAAGTAATTTACTGAAGTGTATGTGCTTCCATTTTACTTGGCTTTAGGACCATCATTATTAAGCAACAAAAAAAAAGTATGTGTGATCGTTCAGAGAAGAGTAATTGTACCAGTGGAAATAAATTGTTTTTTATCATTCTTAAGAGGTAATTAAACAAGTATATGATTTGTAGTTTGTTCAGCTTTCACTAATTTAACCTGTATGATGTGATTCTGTGAATACTGTTTTTGCAATATAAAGAAAGATTTGCTTTAACGTAATCACTAAAAATTTTGCAAAATTTAATTCAGTAATGAGTGTGGTTATGGGATTACTCACTCTAAGTTTCTCATTATCTGTTCATTTGATTTATGATAACCTATTTAGATTAATCCCCTCCTTGTAAATGTTAAACCACAGAGTATGATAACTGTTCTCTCTCTCCCTCCCTTCCCTCCCCTTTTGCTGTGTATGTTCTAGTATCTCTACTACCAAGTTGTCATATGATAGAGAATTAGAATTAGAGACATAAATCAGTCAGTAGAAAACAAAAATTTCAGGCAGTAAAATTCCCGTAATCAAAATGTTGAACAGATGTAAGACCTCGGTTGTTTGTAATATCACTAGGAGATTGTTCTCACATTAAGATTGAATAATGAGAGAGGACATTATTGTAATGGTGATGATGTATTGAGTGATAATGCAGGATACTCCTGCTAATCTGATTTGGTTTGGGCTGATGGTGTGATGGATACTTTTTTTCTGAAATTCAGTTTATCAGCTGTAACATCAGTAACAGTAACAATGAGCCAACTACACAGCCAACTTATGAGACACAGATGATATTAGACTAGACATTTAGCTGACACAATTAAACAACGATCCTCCCAATACAGTCCCTCCTCAGCATGCATGACACTCAGTTCTATGTAACAGCAATAGATCCCTTCCACCCAGACTACTTAGTATGTAACCATCAACACTCAAATATAAATTAAAAGCTTACACCAGCTTCACACTTCAGTTACCTTTACTCACAGATTCCCTCACCCCAAACAGATGTAATTCTGACAAACACATACACATTGAAATTACATGAGAATCACTAAACAACCAACCTCCCAACTCAGGCTTAAACTACAACCCACCAGACATAAACCCATCAGAAACTACATTGCCTAAACAAACATGAATCACATCTTCCCACTTACACTCTGGACATCATCCTTCACTACTATGCTACACACACTGTTTAAGTATATCCCAAGACTCTTCATGCCCATAATGCATCTACCATAAAGAAGACATCAAGCACTGACAATTCAGTTGCCTTGCCTGCTGTGCATGTAGACACACACACACAACACTTTATGACCTGTGGTTTTTGCAGTTTCACAGAATTGAGCCCCAAGCATGGTAAGGTGGGACTGTATTGGGAGAATCTTCATTTTTTTTTTGAAGATGTTGAGTGTTTGTGATTGAGTGCAATGTTTTGTGTGGTTTGCACCTTTGTTATATTTGCTTTTTAAATTGTGGAATACTAGGCAAGTGAGGCATAGAGTAAAGTTGAGCTGCCTTCCAGGTACTCTTCCAGCTTCAGGTGGATAAGGCATATGGCTCAGATGGCATACCTCCCCGATTATAAGGGAGTGTGCCTCTGAGCTAGTACCAGTTCTTGCTTGCTTGTTGCACCTCTATCAGAAAACTCAGACTTTCCCTTCTGCTTGGAAATGCACCTTTGTACAGGCCATCCCTAAGAAAGGAAACTGTTTAAACCTCTCCAAATATTGCCCCATTGCTCTCAGTCCTGCTACCCCCAAAGTCCTTGAAATTCTCTTAAACTCACATTTCCTTCTTTCAGATCACCAGTATGGATTCTGCAGAGCTAGGCTTACTAGTGATCTTTCCTGTGACCCACTTCTGGTTGTCTTTTCTCGGATTTTGATGAAACTCTTGTCATAGCCCTTGACGCCTCTAAAGTGTTTGACATGGTTTAGCATAAGTCTGTGCTTTCTATACTCCCTACCTTTGGATTCATTACTTCTCTTGGTTCACTAATTCATAGTTTCCCCTTTAGCCATTCCATCGCAATAGTCATCAATAGAGCAATTTCCCCCTTCTGTCCTTTCAACTGTGGAATTCCTCAGTGTTCTGTCCTGTCATGTATTTTTTTTTTGTTTCAATAAATGATTTCTCTCTTCTTATCTTAGTCACTCATGCTGTGATAATTTCACTTTATGTACTTCAACTCACTTTTCCTCCCATATTTTCTTTAAAACTTGTTTTCCTTCTCATAATGATCATATTTTCTCTCATTTTGCACCAGTACACCATTTTGGTGTGGGGAAGCAGTAACCTTGTAAAATTTGATAGTGCTAAAATGCAGTTTCTCCCTATGTCTCTTTCTAAGAATCAATTGTTTCCCCAGTTCAAATTCAGAACCCCACGATTTAACCCTGTAATATCATTAACATGCCGGGCATAACCACACTGCTCTGGAAACCCCACATAATCATCATTACCGAGTCTGCTTCCTAAAACCTTGGAATGTTGTGTAGGTGCTGCAGTTGATTTTCTTGTGAGCAGCTATTTTATATTCATGGAAATTTCATTCACCCAAGTATGGAATCCTTCTCACACATCTGGGGTAACTTATCCTCTACATCCCTATTAACTAGAGTAGAATAAAAAGCTTTCTGTCTCACTAGTTCTCTTGGCATCATGTCCATTCAACCATTCCTTTCCATATGTCCTGATATTGCTGCATTCTCTGTTCTGTAGGTATTATTTTGGCCATTGTTCTCATGTCTCCATATGTCCCCACCTGCAAGATCTGGACCCATGGCATACAATTTTGGGTGCTGCTTCCCACAGTTTCTGTGTGGAGACTCACCACAGAGGATTGGTTGTTATGATACCTCCTTCCCTCGAATAGCTGAACTGTGGATTTCCCTTAGTTCTCTAGTGTTACCATCCTCCTTTAAGAATATTTCCTTTAAAAATCAGGTCTACAAACACCTGCAGATTCTTAAATAATTTCTCCTTTTTTTCCCTTTTACTTTTTCCTCTCACCTGAGATGGCCTTGATTGAGGCATACCCACTTATCACTTTTTCTATATAACATTGCATACCAATGTTGGTCTTTGGGGCCTGTATGTGGACAGGTTGTTGTGCTTTCGTTGCATTATGCATGACAGCTAGATACTGAGCGTGAACGAATGTGGCCTTTTTTGTCTGTTTTCTTGGCACTACCTCGCTGAAGCAAGTATGAACATGTACCTGTGTGTTTATGTATATGTCTGTGTATGTATGTGTATTTGTTATGTATATAAGAGAAACTGCAGAAGCTGGTGCCTGAGTTTGGTAAAATGTGTGAAAGAAGAAAGCTGAGAGTAAATGTGGATAAGAGCAAGGTTTTTAGGTTCAGTAGGGTTGATGGAAAAGTCAATTGGGAGGTAAGTTTGAATGGGAAAAACTGGAGGAAGTGAAGTGTTTTAGATATCTGGGAGTGGATTTAGCAGCAGATGGAACCATAGAAGCAGAA
>JAUTXX010410868.1:0-12967 GCA_032273605.1 Panulirus laevicauda
GGTGAGGGTTGGGGGGGGGAAAGTATGTATATGACGACAGAGAAGCCTGGTGAGTGTCGTCAACTCAGCCCAAGTGCCACTATAGCTGTCCGGAGACCAGGACCTGAACCAGTTACAGGTCACCAGACCCCATGAACACTCGACACGTTTTCTATCCCAGAGCTGTAAACACCGACACGTTTTCTCTTTCCCAGAACTGTAAACACCGACACGTTTTCTCTTTCCCAGAGCTGTAAACACCGACACATCTCTCCCAGAGCTGTAAACACCGACATCTTGTCTCTCTCTCTCTCAGACCTGTTTACACTAACACGTTTTCTATCCTGAAGAAGGTCAAACTCTAGGGAAGGGGAAACTCCTACATTTATCCATATCTTCCTTGCTCCTTTCTATTAGTGATATACGATGCTGGCAAATCTAAAAACGATAAAAACAAGTGGAAGAAGACCTTAATAGACGTAAAATGAGGATGGAAATACTAAAGGACAGGAGCACAACTGCCTTGCTACAGAGCTCCACGAGATATTACCCTTACAAGGCTTAAGATATCAGAGAACTTAAGATACCAAAGAAAACTTGTTGTATGTTATGAATCAATAAGTGAACCTCCAACCTCTGTGCTATCTGTATTCCTCCACTATCTCTATACTCCCCAGCAACCATCGACCCTCTGTACTTCCCCAGCAACCATCGACCCTATGTACTTCCCCAGCAACCATCGACCCTATGTATGTGCTTCCCCAGTAACCATCGACCCTATGTACTTCCCCAGCAACCATCGACCCTATGTACTTCCCCAGCAACAATCGACCCTATGAACTTCCCCAGCAACCATCGACCCTATGTATGTACTTCCCCAGCAACCATCGACCCTATGTACTTCCCCAGCAACCATCGACCCTATGTACTTCCCCAACAACCATCGACCCTATGTACTTCCCCAGCAACCATCGACCCTATGTACTCTTACAATAACGTCTCTAACCTGTAACTCCCCAGTAACCTTCCCACCCTTCGTACTCCCCCAGTAACCTCCCGTCCTCTCCCCAGGCTCCGTACGAGGACGCCTCGAGGCCAGCTGGTGGTACTGTCCTCCCGGAGCGGTCGAGACCACCTGGCGCTACAGCTGGTCAATGGGCGACTCTGTGTCCTGCTGCAGTTCCAGCCTGACCCCGCCAGGTCACTGTGCCTGACCCGAGCCCAGGTCACGGACGGCCGATGGCACACGGTAGTGGCAGCCAGGTGAGAGAGGCGTGTAGTGAGAGGTGATAAGGTGAGAGGTAGAGTATACCCCCCACTGTGTTGTATGTATTGACACACTCCTCTCTCTCTCTCTCTCTCTCTCTCTCTCTCTCTCTCTCTCTCTCTCTCTCTCTCTCTCTCTCTCAATAATGTTGCAGCCTCAGCTTCCCTTGTGCTAAGATCAAGTGGCAAAACGCGGTAATATTCTTTTTTTTTTCCCCATCCGCCGGTTGAGGGGTAGAATATCGAAGTGGCCTTTAACTTTGCTTAGTTTAATTATCAGGAATAAAACTCCTTAAGACCGAGGGAAAAAAAACTATGCCTTGATTACAGCGGCCGTGAGAGAGGTTATTAATTATTCGCTGTAGTGTTCCCAGTACAAGCCCTCCTGTACCGTGGTTACAGAGGTCGTGGATGGTGTGTGTGTGTGTGTGTGTGTGTGTGTGTTTGGTAACTAACGATAAATTTTGCTTTTGTTCATCACGATACATGATGAACTTGTCCGTGATTTCATTTGTGAAAGCATTCGTATCTGCCTCTGTTTATTTCTCTCGTAAACATATTTAACCATTCCTCTACAGCCAAAATGATGAGTAATCAGTATAATTCGACGATCATTCCCTGAAGGAAATGTAGGTGATGAAATATTTCATCAGTAGGATGCAATTACTGAAATGGCAGGAAGTGACGTAATCAAAGCTTAGAGTGAACTTAGCCCCAAGACATGTCGGAATTGCAATTATTTTTCTCAATAAAACGGGGCAAACGGGAGGATAACATAACGTGCCGTTAACGAGACAAAACGCTGATCTCAACAAAGTGTTGAAGATCAACACAAATTGGTCCTTAATGTAACGCCAGTACACAGAGGAGGAGGAGGAGGAGGTAAATCTGTTATCAAAGCACCGTAACGAGCGAGTTAGCCTGACATGTAGTTAGAGTATATGAGTAAGTGATTAATCAGGAAATAGTGAAGCACTCGGGGAAATTAATTAACAGTAGCAGCTACGTAAGCAAAAGCCAACACGTGACCCGTAAAAAAAAAAAATCACAGACTCGTTTCTTGTTTCACGACGAATGTATTTACGAAACGTTATAGTTTTGTGCGAGGGGGGTGGGAGAAAGTGCAACATGTTTGTCTTTTATTTCATCACACAAACATTTATGAAGCTCGACTTCAAGTGGGTGGATGCTCTCTCTCAGTCGTCTTCTGTGAGGCATCTGTCATAAGGCATTTACAGAGGAGCATTTTGAGGGACAGGGACGCACCGAACTTTGGTATGAGGTGGAAAGAAATCGGACGCTCGCCCAGATAGGGTACGAGGATGACATATGGTAATGTATACGTCTTGGTAAATTAAGGATATCAAGAGTAATTGTTCTGGGCAGAAACGTTTAGAAATTTGTGGAACGGTTGAAAGCAGAGTGGACGTTATCTTCATTCAAGCAAGACTCGGAGTGACAAGTTTCTTGAAGATTTCGTACTCCTTTTCGTCCACTTGGCGGGACTGGAGGGGCAAGAAGTTCAATGATGATTTGTTCGTCTTGATGGATTGAGCATAGGGCTACTGATATCATACACATCATACTCTCTTATTGTGCACAAACCTCTGTCGTGGACGTATGATACAATTAGCGCATAGTATGCTCCGTGTAGCAGACACCTACCCTTTACGAATGTACCAATAGACGAAGTGATATCTTCTGCGCCATCAACTCACACTGGAGCAGGGAAAAGCAGTGCATTGTCCTCTGCTCAAAGCGCAAGCCACTGCTGTGCTTCCTTCACCAGTTTACATAGTACGGGATGGTAGAGAGTAATAAAGATACCCCAATATAAAACTCGAACGGCCACGACTTAGAAGAGCTATCGACACAGCTGAAGGGTTTGCTCTGTACGTCGAGCTGCCAACAAAGGGCGTGAGGTGTGTGTGCTCTGTCACAATCAGGGAGATACATGGCTGATGTTTAACAATACCCCTAAACAGCGTCAGCAGTTCCCGTGTGTCCGGTGTATCTGCTCACAGCGGAGCGGATGGCAGGAAGCTTTTAGCAGCTACCCTCCGGTGGACGGAATTGGCCAAAAAGAAAAAAAAACGATCAGTGGGGACGTGATCGAGTGTATTTGACCGAGTGTCAAGTGCATCATCACACCAGACACGCTCTGTGGTACTTATAACAGTGGTATTGCCAATTCTCTCTTGTGTTTAGCATTATGTTGCTGAACGGGCTGGGAAAGAAGTAACTTTAAAGGTTTGATTAAACTTTGAAGGGGAAAAATATGGGTGTTTTACCACTCAGGATTTGTAGATAAGAGACGACGTCTTTTATTTCTTATTTTTTCCATGAATCTTCCCTTTCATTGTCGAACTGCTGTTCACACTAGGTTGCTGTAAGTCCATAGCGTTAAAGCGATTTTGAGAACGATTCTTGGATTTAATGATCCTCACGTTTACCGACAAACACGATCACTCATTTTCATGTTTTATGATAGATCAGATTAACCCTCCAGTCACTTGGTGTTCGTCATCCCTCATAGATTACCTACCATACACCAGGTTCCAGTGACAAGAAAAGAACTGATGGAGCCCCATCACATCGCCTTGTTGCACACTTTACCTCTCGCACCATTGGGTCAAATAGCCTTTCGAATGATGGCTCGAATACGCTCCTCAAGATTTCTAGAGGACAAGCTAGACTTGAGAAGTTGATGGGCAGAGTTCAGCCCTCGAATATTGTATATTGTGCAATGTATTAAAAAAGAAAAACCATGCGGAAAAATTAATGCAATATGAGTTGTTTTGATTTGCTCGTACCGTTTTCTGTTAAAGTCAATTCTGTACGAATTTTCACACCGGATATTTCATGATTAACAGCTTTCATTGTTACTAAACCTTTTCTTGTTTTCGTTATCATCATTATTTATATTTTTCCATACGCCATCTTCAGAGGCACGACTGTGGGAGGCGTAGGACCTGATATGACCGAGATTGACATGTAACATTACTGCCGTTCACAGCACCTTCATCGTCTTCCTGCAGGCATGGGTCGGCGACCTTCCTGTCGGTGGACGACGGCGACGGAGGCGACCTGTACAACGCCTCCGTGTCGCTGGAAGGGCGGCAGCTGCTGGAGGTGGATGGCGAGGAGGGCGTCAGTGTGGGAGGCTCGCCACAGATTGCCTCCGCCAACGTTATCCAGATCCACGGCGACTACCATGATGGTAGGTGGAGATCATGGTGGTTACTGGCGACTACCATGATGGTAGGTGGAGACCATGGTGGTTACTGGCGACTACCATGATGGTAGGTGGAGACCATGGTGATTACTGGCGACTACCATGATGGTAGGTGGAGACCATGGTGGTGACTGGCGACTACCATGATGGTAGGTGGAGACCATGGTGGTTACTGGCGACTACCATGATGGTGGGTGGAGATCATGGTGATTACTGACGACTATCATAACCTAGACAGTTTGCTGATGGATGTCGGCCGAGAAAATTTTGAATGAAGTTAATCAAAGTTATGGTGACCTACAGATGATTTCACAGACCAGTGCAATATTTCCGTATTTATTCATCAACCATGAGAAACAATACTCCATGGTGCAGGGGTACGTTCCTAGGACCTGCAGACACGCTGGCTGTCCCCCCAGCGGAGGCAGGTTGAAAACGGTCGTGTAACATTCTAACGGTCGCTCGACGGTTATTTTGAGCCCGACTGCAGCGTGGGAACGTTGTGCACCCGTAGAGGGGAGAGAGCAAGTGAGGTAAGCGCCATGTCTGAGAGGGAGGGAGATCTGCCGAAAAACGGTCAGGTTTTGGAAGGAACACCGAAAAGAAATGAACTTTTATTTGGGAGGCAGAGGTGTATTGGTGGTGTGGCGTCTCGTCAGCCTGTTGGTTCTGAAGTGTAGTATATATCATACAGCATCATCATCATCATCATCATTATCATTATTACCCCTTTCTGTAAGAACTTTTAATTTCTTGGCCATGTATATATCACTTATTTCATGTGTTTGTCTTAGTATGATGTAACGTAATATCACTCTCTTCCATTATGCGAGAGTTTAATCATATGCTATATGTTACAATCTGATGCTCGAGAGACATTTAATTACAAATGGATTGACATATACTCTCATCAGAAAAGCGAATCCAGTAATGTCTTAGACTTTCCCGGTACCAAAAGCCACATTGTCAGACTCGGGTTTACATTACCAGTATGATATGTTTTATTAACTGTAAACTGGACGCTCTTCTGTCAATGTTACGTAAAAGAACGTACCAACTCGCCATTTAAACTCGGTCAATAGTCATTCCTATAAAAATGAAAATAGTCATTCACGAGTAATCACTTACAAGCTGCCGAGCTGTCATGCACAAGTACGCGCTTACGTCCATCTAATAGTAAACACAAAGGAACACTCAGGCACTAGTCAGGTACATGCACCTCCTTAGTAAAGTATCCATGTGTAGCAGCGACCCACGGTCGATCGGGGAAAGACAGTAATATGCTGTCAACTTGATCCTCTCCCTCAGGATGTGTCGACGACCTACGCATCTCCGGCCGGAGTGTACCATTGTCACCTGAGGTCAACAGTACAGCTTGGGGAGAGGTGTCCGTCTTTAAGGGAGTGGAGCCTGGGTGCGCCGCTCCCCCAGCCTGCACCAACGTGACTTGCAGGGCGCCCTTCAGTTGCATTGACACCTGGAGGTCCTACAACTGTGGGTGAGTAACTTCGACAGTGTTCAGGCCTGTGGTATGTAAGGGAAACCCTTGACTCCTGTGGAATTAACTTCCAGAGGTTCTTCAAGCCTTAGTAAGGGTCTCAACTCGGTGTAACACGGGCCTTTCTCCACCAAAATCATCACTAATACCGGCTGGACACAGAACAGCTCAAACGCAATTAAAACCCCATTCCTATCAGCTCAGTATCTACCGACACACTGCTCTACCACTACCCTGCTCTTCTTCACATTTGCTGAGGTGCCTCCCTCACCATATACTCGTAATGAAGTTTCATCCATTCACATTTCCTTCTTTAAACTTATCTTATTTCTCTCCCACTCTCACAACCCGTCCACATTTCATCCTCGTGATTTTTTTTTTTTTCTGGTGTATTACCCTTTACGACACGCGTTGAGCGGCATGTTTCTTGTACACTAACTCACATAATCCTCAACCTTCAAATTACTATTAAATTCATGGTTTTAAAAGATACTTGAACCCCTTGCAGTGTGTGCAAATGAGGACATTATTTCATGCAACAGTGAACACTTCAAAAGTTCGTGTTAATATTAATGAAATTAGTCTCCTGCCACACGAATATATAAATCCCCATCGCTTTAGATTAGCCTACTTTTGTGTGAATTTCAGTCCCAAGAGTCCTGGTAACCATGTTATGTCTAGGGTCACGTGGACAGACGGAGAAGCGGAAGAGAAAGTGAGGAGAGAATGTTAGTGGTATAGAGTGAGAAAGAGAAAGCATGTTAGTGAAAGGCAAGGGAATCTTCCTCAGGCCACGTTTACATCATAAAGGGATTACGTAAATACGCAAAACTGCAAAAAAAAAAATGAAATATGAAAAATCTGCTTGAGCAACCTGCATCAAATTCAGCCTGCATCCAAATTTAGCAAACATATCCACAAATGATTATCTGCAAAGATATTCGTCTCAGTGTAAAAAAGTGCTACTTGTTTCGAAGAAAAGAAAAAGGTAGTTGTAATGATAATCCTCATTAAGTACAGTTAACACCCTGTTACACTACATCTGATCGAAGCTTTTCTATAATGCTTGAATTTTTTTTGTGTGTGGAGGTGCGGCGAGGGACGCGTCCTCAGTAGTGCCAGAACGACGTGTGAGGACGAGGACGAGTGCGTCTGGCAACCCTGTCTCAACGGAGGATCCTGCTTCAATAAACATTCTGGTAACACTTGATACATACATGTCTTGGCTAGTATGTTATCCCTTAGTTCGCCCTTGTTTGCCTGTTTATCCGGCAGTTTCTGTCCATCGATAAATCACACTCGTTCATCTGTCTATGACTATTTATTTACATCTTTTCTTAGTTATCTATTCGTTTGCTATTGCGATGGTTGTTTGTCTTCTTTGATACTTTTGCGTCTGTAGATTTGCTATATATATTCTAACTCCTCTCTCTCTCTCTTCATTTGACAATAATCCAAAGTCCAATTACAATGTCAATAACATTTTGATACCCATCCGTCTGGCAGCGGGGTACGTGTGTGCGTGTCCAGTGGGGTTCAGCGGGCAGCACTGCCAGCTGCCGGACGCACGGGAGACTTCGTTAAAACTGTCGTTGGGCGCCCTGGTGGCCATCCTCGTCTGGTGCGCCTTCCTCCTGCGTGAGTGTCGAGCTTCGCCTCCTCTGAACTTCCAGTACGGCTACCCACTGTAATGATGACATAAATAAGCTCCGGCATTCTTGTGTTTCCGGCAGTTTTAATCCAGTGTTCCTTTGCAGTCCTGATCTGTGCCTTCCTCCTGCACCAACACCACAAGAGATCGGCGCTTCGTAGAGGCATGACAGCCGAGGTGAAGGACAACTCGGTCAAGGAGCAGTCGTCGTCTCCCTCCAGCCACACCCCCAACCTCCTGGAACTCCAGCTCCTGCAGCCACCCAGAGCCAACGGCCAGCCAGCCTGGACCACCGTCAACCCTAATATCGCAGGTGAGTGATCCCTGGACGTGAGTGTAAAGCCTAGATAGAGTCCTGGACTCGTGCGTGTAGAGTAGAGTGCCCTGGACCCGTGAGTGTAGAACATAAAGCCCTGGACCCGCATGTGTAGAGCATTGAGCCCTGGATCCGTGCGTGTAGAGCACAGAGCCTTGGACCCGTATGTGTAGAGCGTAGAACCGGTAGATAGGATTTATTATGGTGAAAAAGAGAAAATATAGAGGCAACAATAACTCTAAAACAATGGAAGAAAACAAGAAAAAATTAAAGAATAAAGAAACGGTATTTGAATAGCGAAGAATTCTAAAATTAGGCAAAGCATAAGTTGCATAAAGGAGGCTCAAAATTAGAAATATAAAATCAGGGAACATTTTCTATCCCCCTTCGTTAATAAACCAGTTCATATTTGCCTAATTGCAGGTTTACGCTTAATGAATCATGGGATTATCCTTTCCTTCATAAATAAATGATTTTTTTGCCCAATTTTGTGATCAGGTAAAAAATCAAGCATGTACAAGGCACAATTTGGCTCTACAATTTTCGGGACGGTATTATTTTGATATAAACCGCGAACAAAAGGCCACCTTAGCCTCTGCTGGATCATCATCAGTGCCAGGAAAGAAGCAGTCTCATTCAGGACCTTCTTGCCTCCAAGAATGCCAATCATTTCCCAGCTCCTGCGTGGGGAACACAGCCCCAAAACGGCATGACCTGAAAATATATACGAGTAAGTCAGGGTTTGAATTTGTAAATGCATGACTAAATGCAATGATGCTGAACAAGATTTTGCAAAGTCAGAGTAAATGAGAGAAATGTTCCCATAATTCAGTCGTGTTGACCAGCGACAGCAGCATCAGTGTTGATCTTAAGTTTCGGCCGAGCCTCCACCTCCAACCTGGGCGGACATAACTGTCGTCCTTGTTTCCCAGACGTGGACGTCCTACAAGTGGACGCGGCCTCCGTCACCAGCAGTGTGGAGGACCAGAAGCGATGCAGCGCGTCGGCTCCTGACGCAGGACCGACCCGCGCGGGAGGAGGTCGGAGCGGAGAGTCTCCGGTGAGGAAGAAGAGCGGCGCTAGTCTGGGAGGTGCCGCAGGGGTCCCCGCTGCTGGCGACGACCTCAGAAACTACGCTTACGAAGGTGAAGGCTCCTCTCCCGGATCACTTTCCTCCTGTAAGTCCAGGGGAAGAACATTAGGTAAATGTCTTGTTTTAACCTACGGTGATGTTCTCTTCTTGGGATCCACTGGAAGAACATGAAGTGTTGAGGAGATGTTGGAGGAAGGCTTCATTGTCTTTCATCATTCATCTCCCTTCATAGGTGTGCATGTATATTTTCATACAGTAGGTTCGCAAAATCTTGATGAGGAGCAGGAAGTTCTGTCTGTATTCGAAAGGCTTTCTTTTCCATCAATTTGCTTCAACTTACTTCAGTGTTTCTGTCTATAATACCTATAAATTCGTTCATACTTAACAGAGTGTGTCCAGTAAGTCATCAGGTTATAGTACATTCTTGTTTCTTCTTTTTCCCTGTCATAATCCTCTCTATATCTCAACTGAGGCTTAGTAATAACATTGCAAGTGGTGACCTTCGGTGAGACTGTATCATCATCATTTGACAAAAGGTGATACAATCTCGTCCAGGAACTTCTTGCTCCAAAGGGGTCCACCCTTTCCCTACTTCTGCTCGTAAGGTAGCATGGAGAGAAGTCCTGAGATTACTGACGTATAATTTTGCATTTTCTCTGCTAATGCACTGCACTGACACACAGTCAGGAAAATGACTCCTAGAGTGTCAGGTGCATGTAGCGATCTGCTTTCTCTTCTCAAAGACGCTGGTTCAGTCCCCAGCCGGTAGGATATCTCCTCGGGGCGGGGAGGGCTAGGCTAACCACCCTGTCACGTCGGAGACCCCTACCTGCCACACTCAGTACAGACATCTTACCATACCCTTGTAAAACAAACTTGAAATCTTACGTAAGACACTAAGGTAGATTACAATAGGTTATCAGATGTTTTCAGTACACAAATGACGCCTGTTTCCTCGTACGTACTTTCGCTTTTATCAATAAACTGCTTGTTTTCGCCACAGGTTTGGAGAGCTGCAGCGGAAGCGCCAAGTTCCTGGGTGGGTTCCGAGAAGTGGCCCACATACTGGAGTCCTGACACTCGCCCAGCGTCAGCCAATCGGCTGCAGCAGAAAGCAAAACAAATACTTCTCAGCCAATCACTACAATTATCCAGACTTCCGAGGGGGATATATCCACGCCCACTGACTACCCAGAGCCTTTGCCTCCGCCAATCACCGAAGGAATAGCTAGACTCGGAGAATGTGTGGCCATAACCACAACAACACCAGATCCACCCCGTGCCTTCCTAACGTAAACAGGATTCCTTTTTTTTATGCTTTTCTTATAAGTCACTGATGAGACAAAGTTTTACTACAGTGTCTAAATATCAACTAGACAATTCTGATATATAATTATATGAAGAGACTTCTAACTTAGTAAGATGTTTTAATAATCGTCCACTTCCAAGGTCTCTGAAATTAGCAAGCAAACACGCATAAGTAACGACAGACCCAGCACTGGGATACAGAACCAGTTCCTTAGAGTATGAACTATGCATATCAGGACTACCGTGCCTCCCAGCTCGGGGTAACACACCTTGATATATTTTGAAGTGATGGAAAAAGGTCATGTTTTACTGCAAGATTCTTCGATATATCTTGACAAACGAGAAATTCATTAAGATAATTTTCATTATCTTTGCCCAGGTGTATGTATCAAGGACCTTAAAGTAGAAATAGACACACGACTGTTTTTCCTTTACATATTCTGACATACAAATACTAAAAGATTCCTCTTATAAAGAATTCTGGGTCTGTCTGCTTCGGACACACACACACACACACACACACACACACACACACACACTAATTCTCGCTCGTTACACCTGGCCAAGTAAATTCTGGGCAGAATATGAAGCCTGGGAACGCTGCCAGGTTGTCGATAAATTACTATGCAAATCCATCATCACGGGGATGAACATGGGAAATTCACCACCATGGACAACGTTGAATAGCTCGAGCGTACATAGACAACCCCTTTGTGTTATCTTCCCATTTATTCTCAACTCCCTTCCCTAGTACGGGGGTACGACCAATGAGCACAACGATGCTGCCCTTGAGCACGACGGTACGACCCTTAGGTAAGATGGCATGATCCCTAAGGGTTAAACACAAGCTAGGCTATGAGAAGGCTCGTACCCTTGTCCTCAAGAGTGGTCATGTCGTGCTCAAGGGTCATATCGTTGTGCTCATGGAGTTGATCTGTTACAGAACAGAGAAGTACTGAAGCACAGGAACGTGCTATAAGACATCTACTACAGGAGGTTACAGCACAGTAGAAATCAGTCGAACTACGGAGACACCTCGTTAGAGGAGAACCAGTTGAACCAGTTGAAGAGTCCTATCTTAATCACACAGTAAAATAGAGGATAGTATGCAGATGTGGCGGCACTCTTTCAAAATCAATTCTAATATTTTGTCTAATATTTCCTGAATTTATATTTTACACTACGATACTGCCAACGTTTACATTGTTTCTTAAAATGTCTCTCCCCTCGTTGTTCACGTATGTGACGCACTCAACTGCGCCAAATTTCGGTTTTTCATTATTTTACTTATATTTGAAGATTTTCTTTTGGCAGAGATAACTGTCCCCTACACCCTGCAGCGCTGAACAGTTGCAAGGCCTATGGGAGCTCAGGTATCTCTTGCGCCGTACACACAGCGATAACCTTCAGGTAGAAGGAAAGTACGGCGTGAGCGGAGCGCTAACACTAGGCGTTTGAATTTTTTTTTTTCGTGGACTTCCCGCATCATCTCTCAGTCAGTGGACCTCCTTAGGACACAAACGAACGGGCTATCTTAACACAACGGTCCATGCCAGGCTCTCACCTATCAAATCGGACAACAGCACACACACACACACACACACACACACACATACACACACACACACACACACACAAGCACGTAGGGGCGAGGGTTAAATCATAAGTCACACCATTAAGTTCACCCAATCATTCTCGGTGTTCATTCTCAAACAAGACCATTTGGAGGACACACTTTCTCGCCACCTGAAGGATTCTAAATGGAGTAATATATTCTGGATTTTAACCATTTTCCAGTAACTTAGGACAAAAAAAAAAAAAAGACAGCTAGTTTCGTTTACACATCTCACATTTTGCATTTCCGACAAATGCACTGCCAGCGATTATGCTGGCCAAAAATACGAGCCATGAAGAGCTAAAACGGTGGAAAAAATATGTACATATTTTTTATCCAGTCATAGAGTAGTAAAGCTCTCGCTATCAGCTGGTGTGTATCTCGGATTATATAACTGGATTAAACCAATCCGTAACGTGACGCAGTGACGGCCTGGATGAAAAGCTCCGTGACGCTGAACCGAATTCGCGCCAGCGAACTCCCTCGTTCCTTGTCACTTCCACGATAGATAGGTCAAGACCTGATGATAATGACCGGGAGAAAATTGGATTTTCGTTGGCTCAGCTGAATCCTGTCGTGAGTGTGTGTGCCCATGTGCGTGCGTGTGTGTGTGTGTGTGTGTGTGTGTGTGAGTATTCATACGTATGTTTGTCTTTCTATTTGTGTATGTATATGTGATTTTCCTTAAGTGTGTATTTGTTTTTGTTTGTGTGTGTGTGTGTGTGTGTGTGTGTGTGTGTGTGTGTGTGTGTGTGTGTGGGTAACTTAGTCTTGGGGCTCTTATTATCATCGCCACACAACCTCGCGAATGACATCGAAACTTGACATCATAGGTGTTGACGTCCTCAGTCTTGACATTCCTAGTCTCGACATCTCGGTCTCGACATTCTCTATCTTAATATCTTCGGTTCTGACATCCTCGGCCTCGACCTCACCGGTCTTTGGACGATATTCAAATCTTGATAAAAAGGATCAAGGAACATTTCTACCGACAACGTAAAAATTA
>JAUTXX010410978.1:0-12967 GCA_032273605.1 Panulirus laevicauda
GTTTGCAAAAGATTAGTTGTCGTGTTCAGAGCAAACACTGTAAACACCACCAGAGGCCGCGTTCAGAGCAGATAGAACCCACTACTTAGTCACATCAGACTATCTCAACGTCAAATATATTTCACCAAAACTGAATTCCTCTTTTTACCTGACCTGACGGCTGTGAACACGAGCGTGTGTCTTAAATCTAAAAACCTGTGCCTTAAGGAGAGATGCAAGAATGGAAGGTTCACAAGGGCTTGACCCGGGGCTAAGCACCCAGCCAATATTTTGCCAACATTTTCCACTCATTTTTGAACTTTTTGCCCACAGATGAGCGACGTCCATTCGAAGAGGAACAACAGACTTTTTAACCTCTCACGTCATGTTGCAGGAATTCCATCTTATCCTTTAAACTGCGTCTGATTGAAGCCTCCAAACAGGCAGTCAATGTCTGCAAGCAAGCAACAACACCAGGACTTTATGGCTGTCCATGTTCTTTGCCTATCACAGCGGCCCACGATTACAGTCAAGTGGTATCTGGTCTTCGCCATCGTCCGCGAGGGAGACAATCCTAGCCCTAATTTGGTATCAAAACATTCCGGAGACTTGCAGATCCTCGGAGTAATGGACGAGTACACGATCGTTTACGCTTTGCCTCCCCGGCAAGATAAATACTTTGAGAAATACCCTGTCCTTTAACTAGAGATCTGTATGGCAAAACCAAGCCTTCCATTCATTGCAGGGAGTTGCCGAATTCTCCCAAATCATTTCATATTTTCGTCACGATTCTGTGCACTGCATGCAGATTTCCCCGAACGTTGTACCTCTGCGTTACTCGCGATGAAATTAGAAGTAAATTGGAGCGTAGATTTCCATTTTGTGATAATGGTTAAGATGGGAGGGGAAAAAAGAGAATGGGTGGTTAAGTGGCAGCGTTGTCAGCGAGTGGTGGGAGTGTCCAGGCCTTATATGAAAGTTCATTCATTTTCGCTGCAGGGGGGACTCAAGTACACACTATCAATTATACCTTCGTTGCAGGTGGGCACGGCACCTCCCCCACCTCTCCAGGTATTAGGGAGGGTTAGGAGGGGGTCTTATTCAGGGCCACAATATGTTGTGGGGGCCTCTCGAGTTGGTCTTTTGATCTCCTGAACTGGATTTAGATATCGGACAACAAGGCGTTCTATTATATTGTCTGGCCTGAAATAATGGCTATATATAGCGGGAATCATTTTCATTTATATTCAGTTTCTGACCACAAACGTTTGTTCAACCTTTTTTTTTTGGTATATATCGTAAATATTCTATAATTGGTGCTTTTATTTATTAGATCAAAATATATATACAGCCATTAATCTCGGTAATTAAGAAATTACTTGTGGATCATTAATTTGCACGCAGTATCAACCTTCTTTTTCATCCCTGTTATCAATCTTCCTTTCAGTGACTCCTGCTTTGAAGCGTCCAGGGAGATGTGTTATAATGCCACGTATATTTTCTCTTTTTTTTTTTGTATGTCTTACACACAGGAATCTGGGCAACGAGGTCAGACATTTCGCAACCTTCATTCATTGTCGTCCTCTGTGATGATAATGATAATAATAATGATAATGATATGAAGGGCTGTTGCATTTGTTTGATGATAGGGTGGCAGATGTGGGGTGTTTGGATGATAGGGGGGAGAAGGGGAAGGGTCATGTGAAGTGAGAGAATTATGGAGAGTGGTTTGGTGAAAAGAGAAGAGGTGGTGAAAACCTTACGTAAGATGAAATGTGGCAAGGCGGCTGGAGTGGATGGTACTGCAGTTGAGTTTATTAACAAAGGGGATGACTGTCTTGTTGATTAGTTATTCAGGTCTTTCAGTGTATATGTAGATCATGGTGAAATGCCTGAGGATTGGCGAAATGCATGTATAGTGCCACTGTATACAGTGGCAAGGGGAATAAAGGTGAGTGTTCAAACTACAGAGGCATATGTTTGTTGAGTACACCTGATAAGTTGTATTGGAGGGTATTCATCGAGAGGGTGAAGGCATGAACAGTGCATCAGACTGGGGAATTGCAATAGTAGCACGTTGATAAATCCCAACATCAAGAGAGCATCCGATTCAAACTTTTTAAAAAGACAAAATTGAGCCAGTAAGATTCATATTTCTAGAATTCATGATTTAATTTAGTCTATGCGGCCATAATCAGTCGCGTTTTCAGAGTCCAAGTCTTAGTATGAACGAAACGCGACCATTTTACGGTTGGGTTGCACACTCTCACCTAGAATTAAGTAAACATGGACAAAAATATCATCAAATGCCAAATTGTGTGTATTCCTTACTAAAGATCTAATTCCAGAATCATGGTTTTGTTTTGTGTTCTTACAGTCAGTAGAGCAACACATGAATAAATATGTCAGAACATAGATTAAATTATGTCATTCATACATTGAATGCAACGATAGATGGAGGAAAATAGATAACGGGCAATAGATGGTAGCCATTCACATGATGATCAGACATCCTCACCCAACACATTATCTCTTCCATTGATGTATGATGAACATATCTCCCTGCCTGTGGTGCATGAGGACTCCTGTGTGATGTCACTTGTGACTACTTTCCCTGATGATGTCAATGAGGTTTGATCTCTTCTGCTGAGATAACTAAAGTGTTGACGTCACTTTGTGTGTGTGAGTGATGTCACCAGTGTTATGTGTTACATGATGATCTTCTGGCCCTCTTGATATCATGAAGTCATTGTGTTCTATTGACTTCACTGTGTTTTATTGACTTCACTGTGATGTTGTTTGTCGCGTCTATCATCAAGATGTCTCGTGCCTCTGATGTCAAAAAGGTTTATGTTTACTTCCACTGGAAATACTGAGGTTCGCCTCAAATGACATCACTTTTCGTGTGGACTATTGATGTCACCCTCATGTGTGCTCCTGAAATAATGTCACAGTCTTTCTGACATCATCGCATTATGTCACATCACTGATGTCAGCACCTTTCATTTCTGTTATTGATGTCATCCTTTCCTGGCGTGCTGGTGACGTCAGCGGGTCACTGTGACCTGGTGATGTCACCAGGCTGGAGAACTGATGATGATGTAACCAAGCGTTTCGTGTTCTGGCGATGATATCTGCGAAGTGATGCCTCTCTCTCTCTCTCTCTCTCTCTCTCTCTCTCTCTCTCTCTCTCTCTCTCTCCACTCCTCTCAACCCACCACGCATGCCCAAGCCACTGTATGTATTCCACACACACACACACACACACACACACACACACACACACACACACACACAGTGTTCTTCACTGTCTTCATTTTTCACCTAATGTGCCACATCATTCCATTTTCTACCCCACTATCGTACACGTATCTAAGGCTTACAGTTCGCGAAAGCGATTGAATCGTCGAACGAACTTTAAATCCCACTGTCTAAGGGTTGAAGAGTAAGTAATGTGTTGCTTATGTTTAAGGTCGCTATAAGGAGTGTTCGCCGGGTAATATATTCCCTGCCTGATGGCGACGCTTGCAAGATGTAATACATTAGCGAGTCAGGTCGTGGGTCGTCCAACACGATACTCGAGAATGCTAAGCCCTTCCTCCCACTGCTGTCTGGCCGACGGGGACTTTACCAGCTCATATAACCTACCTACACAAGCTCTTGCTTATTTACTCATTGTCGGTTCTCTAGACTCCGACCTGTCTCGTGTACCTGTCGGCCTCGCCTGTTGTGCTTTGTCCACTTGGTTTTATAAGGTTGGGATGTTGAATCCAGGTTTCTCTGGCCCTCCTCTGTGTACCTTCGTGGATGCTCGCCAATCGCAGGAGGATATTTCTACCTGATCTCAGTAATCAAGTCAATAGTAATCACCAAATTACTTGTTTTTATTAGTAACTTTGTATAATATTATTGGTCTTCATGACTATCGAATTGTTCAGGTTTACTAAACCAAAATCTATAACGATCGTCAAAAATACAAAGTATACAAAACGTTTGTTTCTTGATCATGATGAAGGATGTTGCCATCCATTGTTATATAATACAAATTTCGTTTCGTAGAGAAACAATTATCCAACTGACTGACATTGTATCAAGATTTTTCGCTGTAATAACTCGATCCTTTTCCCCTGGGTCATGCCACAGGTCTCCAGGGTCTCCTGCAGGTATGTATTTTGAGCGACTGTGTAGCTATTTTCTTTAGTCTCTCAACAAGTCTATTCATCTCATTTTCAGTAAGCTTTTCGTGCCGTGGTGTCTGCAGAAATCCAGGAAAATGTATTTTTATTTATGAAATTAGATAACAGATTCTTTTAGAATGAAATTAAAGGGTAATATTAAAGAGACAGGAGTAAATAAGAATATACGTGGATGTATCTAAAAGAAAGTTTAAACAATGGATTTCTAATGCATGAAATCACGGCGCTGAAAGAAAAAGTGTCAATAACAGAAAACACATGAATGGGTTTAAAGGTAGTTTTATATAACAATCTGTTGATTAATTGGTTTGAATCAGAATTAAAGGAATACAGGAAACAGCTGAATTGAATGTGATTATAGAAAACGTTAATTGACAAATTTTCTTTGAAGGAAAATTAAAAACGTAGTTAAACAAAATAAAATCTAGACAATACGGTGTAGGTGAATGAGTTTATTGAAATACAAATAACAGAAATTTGATGAAAATACTTATGCAAGTGAATTTAGTCAATATAGCTGTGTTGTGTAAGACCCATTTCTCCGTCACTGACTTCCGTATCAATCATTCATCATATTCATACAATCTTGACATATGTTTAGGTAGTTTGAAAATTTCCTTAATTTGTCTCCAGTTTTGACACACACAAAACTTTAAGACGATTCACTCATTACAATCTTTCTTATCTCTCAATTCATCTTTTCCTTGGATTCAAACCACGCATCACTCAAACTCTTAGTAACTAAGATATTACATGATACAAATGCTCTTCATTTCTGTTCTACTCACGTCTATAGTTAATGTTAAAAAAACGGTGTTTGGCATAATAATGGTTTATCATATGGCATTAGAGAAATATTTTTGTAGGGTATATTTAAAAGATTAGAAAATACGGTCAAACAATATTTTGCAATATCATAGCTTCCATTACATAAATCATATTTCCGGAAATGCATATTAAGAAAATATGAATATCTGCTTCTTTTATTTTACATTTCTTAACTTTTGGGTTTAATAGTTCAAGTAAAAACACCAATTTTAGATGATTAATTAAGGTTTTGTATATTTAGCACGTTTTTCGTCGTTTTCGTATTTTCTCACATTTTCTATTTCTGTAAACAAAGGACATAATGTCAGGTTGTGAATTTTACATCTAAGAAACTCAATGAGTCCATGTTTTATGGCCGACTTTAATTGTTGTTGTTTGAAATTTAATTGATTGAAGAAATTAAATGATAGAATTCGCATTCGAAAACTATCAAAGGATCATAATATATTGGATTTCGCGTTTAGGTGCCGCGAAGCGTTCATAAATTTTGTGAATGGGACATACGAATGAGCTTAAGTGACAAATTTTCTAAAAAATAATATAAGTGGATTAAGACTACTTAATTATCTAATAGTTTTCGTGAGTAAGCATTTAAAAAAGTTTAGATAACAGCCTTGAAACGAACAAAATTAAGGGACTTCGAAAAACAAAATAGAAAAACATAGTAAGGCATTTGTGAATGAGTTTAAATGGAACTTTAAAGTCTATAACGTAAATAAATGGATTAAAATCACGGAGTTAAAGGGATATAGTAAACAAAGACGAGTTGAATGAATGTAAAGAAAACGTTAACTCCAGAAAGAAATGGAGATAGAAAGAGACGGAGTTACAGATGAAGAGATATACATACACAAATGATTACATATCAGTGAACATAGAGAAATATAAGAAAGAATTACAGATCTCAAGGAATATAGTGCTCTTCTTGTCTTTTTTCTGCTCACATTTGTTTTGAATGTTAAAAAACGGCGTTTAGCTTAATGATAAAGGTTTAACAGATGACATTAGATAAATATGTTTTGTAGGGTATATATAAAAGATTAAAAAACACGGTCAAACAATACTTTGCAATATCATAGCTTCCATTACATAGATCATATTTCCGGAAATGCAAATTAAGAAAATATGGATACATAAGGTTACACGAAGGAGCATAATTGACTAAAACAATTTTGTGAATTATGCAACACTGATTTTTTTCACTTACTATTTTTCTCTTATCAATCATATCCATAAAATCAAGCATTCTTTCGAAACATTTCTGAAATTTTCAGTGATTTGTTTCTCAATCTGATAATTTCTTCCCTATAAAACAAAATGAATATTTGCTTTTATTATTTTAATATTTTATTAAATTTTGAATTAAGCAGTTCAAGTAAAAACACCAAAAGATTAATCAAGGTTTTATATATCTATTATGTTTTCGTCGTTTTCGTATTTTCCATTTTCTATTTCTGTCAACAAAGGATAAAGTGTCATGCTGTGAATTTTATTTCTAAGACACTCTAAAAATCCGTGTTTTATGGCCGACTTGAATTGTCGTTGTCTAAAATATTATTGACTGAAAAAATTAGATGATAAAATTTGCATTCGAAGACTCTTAAAGGATCATAGAATCTTGTATTTCGAGCTTAGATGCCTCGAAGCGTTCATGTATTTTATGAATGGGTCATTTAAATGAGCTTAAGTGACAGATTTTCTAAAAAAAAAAATCTGAATGGTTTAAAAAGATTCAATTATCTGACAGTTTTCATGAATGAGCATAAAGAGAACTATAGGTAACAATCTTCAAACGAAAAGAATTAAAGGACTTCGAAAAAACACAAATAGTAAGGCATTTGTGAATGAGTTTAAATGGAACTTTAAAGTCTATAACGTAAATAAATTGATTTAAACACGGAGTTAAAAGGATATAGTAAACAAAGACGAGCTGAATGAATGTAAAGAAAACGTTAACTCCAGAAAGAAATGGAGATAGAAAGAGATGAAGTTACAGATGAAGAGAGATACATACACAAATTATTACATATCAGTGAACATAGAGAAATATTAGAATGAACTACAGATCTTAAGGAATATCATTATTAAGACGAAAATACGGAAAAATAAATACAGAAATACAACTAAAACTACAACAATGTTTAAATGTGATAGACGTCTTAATAATCTATTCCATGTGTTAAATGCATGATAAGATATGAGATAAAAGTTAGAAAGATACTGAATCAAATAGTTTACTAGATTATTCAGGAACAGAGATACTCAGTGGAACATAAAGATTGAGCAGGGAGCAGAAGAATAACATAACCAGAGAGAAAACAGGACATAAATGGCTTTTTACATCTTATATTTTTACAAAAGGATCTTTTCATTCTTTCTGTTTGCTCCATCTCACATCAATTACTTATCTTAAATCATAAGTTCCATACTTCTTAGATTGAATAGTTCTTATTTAAGACTGTTCCTGTGCTGCATTATAGCATCTGTAGCAGTGAGGAACTTAAAAAGATCTATAGAATATGTCCTTTGGCAAAACTGGAAGATATATTTAATATACCCTTAATGGAGAAGGGTCGTACTCACCTTCACTTATGATAATCTGAAATCTAGCTCAATCTCAACGACCTAGGAGATGATTTTTCATTTTTGATAGGAACATCTGGTAACAATAATTGATAGATATAGATTACAGAACCCATGAGATAATATTAATGATAAATTCAGGTATATTTCAATTTTATGAAAAGAAAAACCTGATTCTAAGCCTGTGTCTGCCCTGCACCCAAGTCATTCCTTCCCGAGGGGTTCGTACAATCAAACATGGCGATCACCCATCTTTCTGCTGGCGGCTCAAATGAAGCTGAAGGTAAGACTGTGACCGTTTTAGATATTATATTCATGATAATAGAGTTGTATACATTACTTTCTATTGAAAAGAGGCATTATAGAAGGTCCGTGTGATACACAGAATCCGTTATTTCCATTCGCTTACTCGGCTCATGCTGCAGTTTGTTTATATTACTTTTTAAAGCAAGGGCAATAATATATTACTGTACTGAGAGATTAACATTCTCTGCATTGTAGTCTAGTTTTATTTTATTCCAAAGTTAGATATTTTTTGTATAAACAACTTAGTAAGTTTGTTTTCGAATATGACGAATGTTGAAAGTGGATATTTTGCCGACAATATGTCTAGAAAGTGGGATTATTAGTAATAATGTAATTGGTTTTATTGAGCTCAGCTCGTGTGTAGTTTAACCCATCACCGCAATCAGCTTTTGAAGTTCGGTTAACTTTCCAGTTAGTGTGTTGATATTATTGAGAGTATTATTTATAGCATTATGATTTTATATTCAAAAGAAATTCCCTACTTGATAATCATAGCTGTTACATTTGAGCATTGATATTTTCATTTAAACTGTTAGTGTAATGTTTACGGAACAGAGTAATAGTCGCTGAATTTGACTTTTACGTATAGTTGATTTCTGGTTCATGATCCTCTGTGATTTTCCGTACTGGACTCTTCCTGCTCATTTGTCATGTTGGAGTTGCAGAACACTTTGGCTATGAAGTTCTCTCGTACAGGACGTCCGGTCCTAATCAATGTTTTTTCATGTTTATTTTAAAGAATTTATGCTTTTAGCTTTAGCATGGTTTTGTTAGCCTATTCCATACAATTGCCACTTTTAGTGCAAGGAATTTTTCACCTTTTGTGGAGTTTGTAACTTTTAGATATAGCTTACGGCTGGATGAACTTCTTTTTCCTGCATAGTCAGGAGGATCTTCATAGAGTTAGAATACGTGTCTTTCTGGATGACCATGAATCATTTAATGAACCTCTTTCTTGCCTTCCCTTCTTAGTCTTTATCGGAGACTTGGTAGTTTTAAATTTGTAGGCGGCTTTAAGTTTGACTCAGTTTCTTCAAAGTGTCTTTTGCAGTGAGGATTCCAAACTGTGTAGGCAAAATCTAGGATTGATCGTAACATTGATTTGTTTAAGGGCTTGAAAGTCCTTGTATTAAAGTATATAGATAATTTCTTGATTTTGACCATCATTCAATATTTTTTTCCTTTTCTTGAGAGATGATCTTTTGATTTTGATTTGTTGTACATGATAATCTGTTTATCCCCTTCTGATTTCAAAGTTTACTTTTCAGTTTGATGGAATTCATATGAAATTTTTTATGAAATTGAAAGTTTAAGTATTATCAACAAAAAGCTTAAGGTATATCAAATTTTGGAGTAGGCAGTTTGATGTATGAACATAATCCTAATGTGGGTTAAACTTTGAATCTTAGCTTTTTTGTACTGAATTCTTGAGCCACATGAAGTAAGCTAGGTAAAACCCTGGAGGCATTACCAAGATTAAATTTTGGTGTTCATTGTGATACAAGTTAAGATAAAAATCTTCACCTGTTTGAAGGGATATAGATCATAGGAGTCCTAGAAATTGTGAAAATTTCTCTCGACAAATAATCATTTCCATTATCAAATTTGTGTCCGTAGGTTTCATGTTTTCCACTTGTTTTACTATTATTATCCGCATATTTAACGATTCCCAACTGTTATTGGATGGAAAGCCAAAGTTGGTTTAAAGAGAGTTCCATGTAGGTTGTGTTCATGTAGAGTATATTGAGGTATGAAATTATGGGCCAGCCCTCCAGTTGATTCAGTTTTTTGATTATCATCATGAAGTGACTGGAACAAGGCAATGAGTAGAAATATGTTTGTACCATACAGATCAGATCAGTGATGATGTAGGAATCAAAAAGCAGCATTGGAAGCTTGATGTTGATTATTCAGTATATTAAGTGTAA
Organism: Panulirus laevicauda; assembly: GCA_032273605.1. Lineage (NCBI taxonomy): Eukaryota > Metazoa > Arthropoda > Malacostraca > Decapoda > Palinuridae > Panulirus > Panulirus laevicauda. The sequence continues at coordinate 9,821 of JAUTXX010410978.1, forward strand.
TTACGTTACTTACAGATGATGAACTGGAGTCATCAGATAACTCTGACTCCGACAGCAGCTCGGGCTCTAGCAGTAGCAGCAGTAGTCGGGCAAGTAGCAGACCTGGTAGTAGGTCACCTGCAGGTAAGTTAGAATTAGGCTCTTTTTAATGTTTGTTTTATTCACTATACCATGGATATTGATAACTTAATCTCGATGATTATTAAGGATTTAGATGTCTTATTAACCCCTGACTTCAACCACATATTTACGTGAGTTGCACAACTTCTGTCAAAATTCACTCATCAGATTTTGTGTATTTCAAAGCTGGATGCTGAATCTAATCAAGGTGGCAGTGCATGATGGTTTTTCCCTACAGTCCTTTTCCAAACATGTCACGTTTTTTGAGTTTTCTAGAAAGAAAATTCAGTGGCTTATAGTTAGATATGGAAGACCAGCCAGAAGATCATCCTGAATCTGTTGACAATTTAGCTAAAAGCTGCATAGTGTGTGTTATAGAACTCATTAGAATAAGGTGTCATGAGCATGGCTGGAAGATAACTGGCCTACGGAAGAAATTATCGTGCATTGTATAGTTTTATATTTGGGGTGGTTGTGCACTTTGTGTACTTATCTATCTAGAGTAGTTAAGGTGTTAGATTCTGAGATATGAGATAGTCATTCAGCAGAGTTAGCATTATGATTCAGCATTTGTTTTTCAGGAAAAATGCTTGTTGAACAAATTTCATAGGGTTATGGAAAGTGCCACTTCCTCTGTGAAGAGCCTTCATCTTTATATAATTAGAATTTTCAATTTGTATGTGATTATTGTAATTAAGTCAAAGATTTGCAGATGAAAAGTGAATTTTATTTTCAGGAAGCCGCACACCCTCACCAGCTGGTAGTAACAGGAATGGATATCGAGGGAGAAGTCATACTCCAGAAAGGAGTCAGGCAAGTGGCTCTTTTCTTGGGAGTCCTCGAAGTAGAGGCAGTGTATCACCACAGAGCAAAATCAATACTCCACCACCAAGGAGCCCTCAAAGTGTGGGTAGCCATTCACCACATAGTCATGGTTATAGATTTGGAACAGGCAGCCATCGTAGTATGAGTGGTTCGCCAAGAAGCCCAATGAATATGGATGGCTCCCATCTGAAGAGTAGATCTGTTACACCACAGCGAAGCAGATCTGTGACTCCTGTGAGAACTACAGCAGATTCAGCAGCTGGTAGTCTTACTCCATTGGGTTCTCGAGGAAGTAGATCACCTTCCAGATCTAAAGTAGGTAGTGCATCACCAATGGGTTTTCAGTCAGGTAACAGATCACCTGCTAATTCCAGAGGTAGAAGCAGGACTCCATCACCATTGGGCTACAGAAGTAGTAGAACCCCTGTAAGATCAAGGACTCCTAGCAGATCACCTGTAAGATCAAGAACTGGCAGTAGGTCACCTTTGCAGCTAAGAACTGGCAGTAGGTCACCTATGCCAAGGGCAGGCAGTAGGTCACCTATGCAGTCAAGGATTGGCAGTAGGTCACCATTGCAGTCAAGGACTGGCAGTAGGTCACCTATGCACTCAAGAACTGGTAGTAGGTCACCTTTTCGGTCGAGGACTGGCAGTAGGTCACCCATGCGTTCAAGAACTGGTAGTAGGTCACCTCTGCGATCAAGAACTGGCAGTAGGTCACCTGTGCGGTCAAGGACTGGCAGTAGGTCACCCATGCGGTCAAGGACTGGCAGTAGGTCACCTATGCGGTCAAGGACTGGGAGCAGATCACCTGGGTCATATACTCGCTTTAGAAGAAGCAAATCACCATATTCAAAGGCTGGCAGCAGAAGCCCTGCATTATCTCGAAGTCGCAGCAGGTCTCCTGACAGTCGGGCATCCCGAGGAAGCAGTCGGCGGAAGAGATCACCAACTAGGAGCATGAAGTCAGGGTCTCGATCTCGCTCTAGATCACTTGTTAGCAAGTCCCGGTCTCGATCACGCTCTAGATCACGTATTAGTAAATCCCAGTCTAGATCACGCTCGAGATCACGTATCAGCAAGTCTAGGTCTCGATCACGATCTAGGACACCAATCAACAAGTCTCGTTCTCGATCACGATCCAGAACACCTGTCAGAAAGTCTCGGTCTAGGTCACGATCCAGATCACCTCTAGGCAGTGATGCCGATATTAGGAAAGGTAACCGATTTCTTTTTTATATTGATTGTTAAGAAATAAGATACAGAATACTAATGTGGCGCAGTCATAAGATACAGAATACTAATGTGGAGCAGTCACGAAACATAATCATATGGGAGAAGAGGCTTTATCTTTTTTACCCTCTGATAAGTTACCGTACCTTAGGAAACTTATATTTTGTTTATGAAAATTTGATGGGTGAGAAGCAAGATTTTGAAGACATTCATTGCACCTTGATGAAACTGGTGAGAGAGAATCAAGTTGAAATGTGTGGAGGGAAAGGTCAGGAGTAGGGTAAAAGGACATTGTAAGAAAGTATGTTTTTAAGAAGAGTTCCTTAATGTAGAAATAGAGAGAGATGTGCCAAGATTATGTTATGTGGAAGAGGTTATGCAAGAGGTGTCATGCACTGTATTAGGCTATAGGTAGACAATATACATTTAACCCAAAATTTTCATAGGCTTTTACACTTAACATGTGAACTGTTTGCAGGTGCAACTGATGAAGCTAGGAAGGGATCAGATGCTGATAGTGATGTTGAGGCAGGCAGGTATGAAGTACACTGGTTTGCTTTGTAATATTAACAGTTTAAGAACAAATCAAAATACTTTCTGTTATTTGAAGTAATAGGTTATAAAACAGTGAACAAAGTACCAAGTAATATGGGGATGAAGGATAATTAAAATCTGTCTTCAAAACATAGATTTAATGATTTTTTCCGTACAGTATAAAATGAAACGCCAGGTTACATAAGATTGTCAGATTGTAATTGGAAAAAAGTCTTTAGATTTTTCCTTTATGGTTATCTCTGAATACATTCATGATTTTACTTGATCTAGAATTATGGAGATATTGTTTACTGATTCTAGAATGATAGGAGGGAGATTATATTGATATGTAAATAACACAAAAATTTTGCATCATGCTTGTACAGAGGAGAGAAAAAATTCAGAAAAGAAGTAATGTTTCATCATAGTCTTTTG
>JAUTXX010411307.1:0-12966 GCA_032273605.1 Panulirus laevicauda
AAGAGTAAGAGAGATGTGTGGTAATAAAAAGAGTGTGGTTGAGAGAGCAGAAGAGGGTGTATTGAAATGGTTTGGTCGCAAGGAGAGAATGAGTGAGGAAAGATTGATAAACAGGATATGGGTGTCAAAAGTGGAGGGAACGAGGAGAAGTGGAAGACCAAATTGGAGGTGGAAGGATGGAGTGAAAAAGATTTTGAGCGATCGCGGCCTGAACATGCAGGAGGGTGAAAGGTGTGCAAAGGATAGAGTAAATTGGAATAATGTGGTATACCGGGGTGAAACGTCTGGGGTAAACCATGGAAAGGTGATTTTGGTGCATTACACAAGACAGCCAGAGACTGAGAACAAATGTGGCAATGTCTTCGGTATGTGTGCACGCAGGGGATACACAGGACCGCATTTTAACAGCATTTGACTGAGAAAAGGCATGAATTGTGCACAGGATTGTGTCAATATAGGTGTACGCCTGGGGCCGACTCAGTTCTGTTATTGTCATGTCATTATAGGTAATTAGATGACCCTCATGGTATTTTTATTGTCTCATCAGTAGAGGGGAAGGCCTGAGACGTGAAACACTTTTTTTGTCATCTTAGTGTAGGGTTGTTGCTAAGGCGTTTCTGGTGAGAAGCCAGTTTATGTAGTGAACTGTTCAAATGTCATCCTCTGATGTGGCACTGGACCTTATTGTAAATCGCAATCATAAAATGTTTGAATGATATAATTTAACTCAGTAGTTTGTCATTTATCTACTAAACATATCATAGAATGTGTACAAATATTCTTATTGTACTCCTTAATCACGTTTTAGTTTTTCCAAGCCACAATTAAGGGAATCAAAAAAATTCTATGTTCGTATATGTTCGTTTCAATTGTGAACTATATCATAATGACTGCCTGAAATATGCTGAAAATAGCTATAGCATATGTGTACATTTTTTCATATAATTGTTCATAATAGACAAAGTTTTCTGGAACATACGCCATATATTCTTTAAAAGGCTCAGCTTCGTTACAGCACTCCATTTCATAGACATTGTTTCGGACGAGCAGCAAAATTTGTAAACAGTGTCATTCACAATAAAAGTAAGAATATTATTGTACATCCTAATACTTAATACCCATCCTATCCTAAAATCTGAAGCTCTCTTTCGTTTATACTTAAAATAGAATAATGCGAAGAACAGGACCAAAAGTATTAGCCAGAGGCTATAAGTCCTTGACTTGTGATAAGGTTTAAGTAGCAGTTGTGTTGGTAAGTAATGTATTTGTATTGCGATATGTGTTATTTAACGTCTTAGATGATAGGGACTGATAAATAAAATCCCTTTGCAGGTTTCAGTTGGATCAAAAGTAATTTGGTTAATTTGCACACAAAAGGTCGTAGGGTTACCACAACTGGTGGGCCTACCAAGGCCTATTGGCCACCAGTTTTCCACTGGACGTACTATAAAGTAATTAGGTGTGATCCATTCAGTTATGGTGCAAAATCTATTAGAAATGTTTGAGTCTTTATTCCTGTACCAAACTGCAGTCCCCCTTATTTTTGTAGTAATGAAAGTTTCATTGTTCCTTTCTCTCTGTGCCCTTCTTCAGGTTTCACCTATCTCTGCACTAACTGTAGATTTCGCAGTATCTTATAACTCTGATATGAATGAACCCAGGTTTTGGAATTTAGCCTCTCATTCTGTTTCTTATGTGTTAGTCTTTTGAGGTTTCATAGTTAAGAACATTCTCATTCCCTATGTAATTAGTCTTGTGCACTGTGTCATCTGTGTTTGCATGTCTGTGATTACCTGTTTGTGTATTATGAGCATGTTATTGTTTAAGGTTATAAGTAATCCAAGATGAATGTGAACTTTTCAAAGAATACTTAGATTCACACAACTGTCAAATAGTACGGCAAAGACTCATAACAGGTATTCATAGAGTGTTTTAAGATGATCTCTGATTTATAGAGAAAACCACAAAGCAGAGGTATTACAGGACTCAGCATGTATGTTATTATGTTGTAAGTGAAAAGTTACTTTTGGCAAGGCTGTATCATCATCTAAAAACAAAAGGGAGGACAGTCTCATAAAAGAAAACTCGCTTCAAAGGAGTCAGTTACTTTGCTGCTACAGAAAATAATGCAACCTTGAAGCTACCCATGCTCTAGAAAGATTGGTTCTGTTGTTAAACCAGGATCCTAGGGCAATTATAAATGAAACAAACCTCAAAACAGAGGTGATTTTACTACATAGACTACCTATTGGAGCCAATTGGCCATAGATAGAAAATTATGACGATAGCTTTAATTTTCCGTGATTAGGCTTAAGTATATTATGGTGACTTAGTAGTATTTTGTCCAAGACACTGTGATTAGTAAGTTACATAGAGTTTTCTTTTACAGATAATGGTGAAATTTGAATATTGAAGTGTCTATAAAGGAAAGAAGAGATGGCCCTAGCTGATGTGACTATGCATGAACGTTTGAAAGTGATAAGAAATCATCTGATCTTGCATTCTCGTGTTCAGAAAAATGACTATGATCATACTCAAAGAGTAAGTGCTTCCTTTTATTTCTTTGATTATTTCTATGATGTTTGCATCAGTTACATTATTTTGAGAAACTTTTGAGGTACTTTAATAGTTTCTGATAAATATGACGCCCTTTTAAGGTGGGCCATATTCTTTACCATTGAATAGGACTGAATATAGATTCTTGTTTGAATGCCTGTTTACAGATTTTTTTAACTAATTGTCTTTCCTGATTTCATGAGGCAGTATCACGAATGAACAGTAGCCTCGTTTGCACACACCCAGAAAATAATACACTGAAACCAGTCTCCCATCCAAAGACAAGCCCCATACATTAATTCATGGTTTACATTGACCTCATTGTATGCCTGGGTCAGTCCAAGAATTGGCTCTAGGGGTTGGACCTGTGTGGGAATTAGGCCTAGGTTCAGGCGCAGGACCAGGTGAAGTGAGAATTGCTGTGGGTCATTGGTAAATTGGTTGTTGTTTCTTTTTTGCATACTCCTCTTGGCCATCTTGTTTCTTTTTTGCATACTCCTCTTGGCCATCATCTCTGGGTGGTTCTTATTGGTGGTTCTCCTGGATAGATCATTTCTTTAGCTGTATTTCCTTGATTTATCTTTTGCTGTAATTCACACATGTAATGTTTCAATTTATTATTTTGCAGGTTGAAAGAAAGGTGTTATTCACTCCTTCATCCGTCAGAGGAGAATTGGTGGATGCACTTCACGCTGGATTGGCTGAAATAGGTGTAATAGATGTTGAACTGGAGCCACCACCAAAAGGACTGGAGGAAGAGTATGCCACACTTCTTACTCCAGCTGCTGTTAAATTTGTGGCTGACCTTACTAGACATTTCAACAGTCAAGTTGATCTAGTAAGTTGATAGTTTTTGAGTTTACTCCCTCTTCTGATATCAGATAGGAAAGATTTAAACTTTTCCTTCAAAATTTCTCCAGCAACACTGGGTTCTTGTGGTAAAATAACTGAATTCAGAGATATTTTCTTATCGTACTTTATAAGAAATGTTTAAGCATTATACCCATAATTTTTTTCTTGGATTTTTGAGAACTATGCTTTTACAGCACGAATGAAGAACATCAGATAGTCTTATTGTTAATACAATTTGCTGGCAGTATATAACATACTCCATACTCTCTCTCATAAAATTAGAATTACCATGCATGTTATATGACATTCCCTCTGAACAGAGGACTGTTTTCACAATGCATTTTTTTTTCTTTTAAATCTCTTGTAGTGACTTTTCTAGGAACCAACTAGTTTTTTGTAGTTGACCAATTTACCATGAAGGATGATAACAAACAGTATTAGAAAATAGTATCAAGAATTTTGACTAGGTTAGATTAATTTACTGGAGTAAGTGATTGAGAAAGTTTTTAATTTTCTTTTGTAGATGCTAAAAGAGCGGATAAGAAAAAAGGTAGAGCTGGACATCAGTGGTCATCTCCCAAAGTTTTCAAGGAATCCTCAGGTAAAAGTTGCATCTTAGTAGTTCTTAATCATTTAAGGATAATTTATACTTTTAATGGCTTCATACTGTGATTAATTTACCTCTTAGGAAAGAGTTACAGCTACTTGTGATAGAGTACATGTTAAGATGTCTCATTTTTACTCTGCTTATGATGATGATAGTACTGTACATGTAACTCATTGGCTAAGAAGATCCTTAGTGTGAACATCTACAGTCTGAAATATCCAAAATCTGAATGCCCATGCCTTCAGAATCCCTGTCAAAACTATGCCTCAGTTTCCAAGGTTAAATACGAGATATTGATGCTCTCCACTTTTCCTAGTCATTTCTGTTATTTCAAGTCAGCATCTGAGGTAAAAGCAGTTAATGTCTCGCACCATGATCAAGTTCTCAAGGACATTGCGACAACCTACTGATGCTGATTCCTTGAGAAAGTTGTCTCTTTATAGAATGAAAGGAATATATGTAAAGGTAAAGGATATCTACAAACAAATAAGCTAACTTCCTTATGCAGCAGTGGTATAATACTGAAGTTAACAGTTACATTGCCTGGTGGAGGCAGTAGTGGGATGGTGGAGGAGGGTTGAAAGTAGAGTAGGGCAGAGAACCGTGTGATGCAAATTCAGGAATGAGAGTATCACTGACTATGAAAGAAATACATGTAAAAATATATGATGTGTACAAAATTAGTGAGCTTGCATTAGAAGTATGGCTGAGGTGTTATGCTGAAGTTGATATGCTTTAGTCAACTGGAGGAAACTGTGGTGGGGTGACCAAGGAAAGGAGTAAATGGGGGATGAACCTTGTGACACAGATCCAGTAAATGATGCTCACCAGTATTTATTGTTAATGTTTATCTGTTTACAATTATATTTATATATTTATTTACAAATGTATTTACACTAAACAATTACTTCTAAAGAGTAGTTATTGCTCATCCATGATAAATGAAATAAAGTGTATACTAAACATATATTTATTGTCCTTACTCATTCTTCCTTGTCTCAGTATCAGGCAAGGGTGATATAGCTTATGGGAGTTACGTAGATAAAGTGCTGGAAGTTGGATGTTTGTTGGATGCCACTATAAGGGTAGCATAAGTACATAAACTATAGAAATACCTAAGGAAAACACAGAGTACACAGGTCTCATATTCAAACTGAAAACAAATGTGCCATTTTGGTGGCTTTTACATTCTTGTGCATTTATATGTTGGATACTTTTTGTTATAGACGCTTGGACTGGAGAATACCTGTACTATTACAGAATACTGACTGAGTTCCCTAATATTATTTTCCAGGCACAGGATGAGAACTGGAAAGTGGCTCCAGTACCAAGGAGAGTTATATCTCGTAGTCTAGACCTAGGGGATGTATCTCCTTCTAACACAGACAAGTTTGTGGAGGCCTTACAGTGTGATGTCAATGGTATACAGACAGACTTTGATGATGGCCATTGTCCAACCTGGCAGGGACAGCTTCGTGGGCTTCACAATGTTTACAAAGCTGTTTTTGGCCTCTTCCCTGGAATAGGAGATATCAGTCAAGTCCCTGTCTTGATGCTGCGTCCTCGTGCCTGGAACATGATTGAACACAATATGCTGGTAAGTATGACTATAGATCATTTTTTTTAATGATCTTATTTTCTGTCTGAGTATTATGTACAATATAACCATTTTTATTACATATCTATATATGTAAACCCCCTCACCCTTTGGCCTCACTTTTGGTATTCCCTTACGTCTGCTGCCATTTACCTTACAGATTTATCTATATTGAAATGTATATATCTTTCAGCAATGCTTTCTCTAATGCTCATAGGAATCTGTGTTTGGGAAAGGAAAATTTTTTGTACTTTAAAACTAACATTTGTGGAAAGCTCTGATGTTAGCAATTTTTACCTAGTCAGAGGAGCAAATAGGTTTGTTGATTTGATGAGTAATATCCCAACTGAACCAAAAATATGTATTTCATATATTTCAGGTCGATGGCAAAGAGGTTCCTGGGCCTCTTTTTGATTTTGGCCTTCTGATGTTTCATTGTGCTTCACGTCTTCTGGCTGCGGAAAGTGGGCCATTCTTTTACCTCTCAAAACTTGAAGGAGCCAATGAGGCTAGAGTTTGGAATAACATCTTTTGCTGGGCCCAGGAGAAGCTGGACATCCCTCAAGGTTTGTGCTATCTGATTTCACCATCTTTTCTTAATGTACATGTTAAAGCACGGTTGGAAAAAGTTAAGATAATGCGGTCATGTCCCGATTTTGAGTTCCAAAGGTGAATGATTAATAGAAAAGGAAATACAAAATGAAATGGAAATTCAGTATTGAGTATTGGTATCTTGAGAGTTAATTATGACAAATATTTTTCCGTTTTCTCCTTTCTTGTTTTGAAAATCCTTTTAGTGTACATTTACTGAGGCCCTCTTGAATCTTCTTGCAAATTAGTCATTCCATATTATTGTCACTTGAAGGAAGTAAAGGTCTAAACCCACTTCATTCATCCATCCATTTATGCATTAGTTTGCCCACCCATCCACTCGTCAGTCTATCAAAACAGAGTTTCATGTAAAACTGCCTTTGAGGGTTTCCTTCAGAGTTGGCAAAACAGGGAAGAAATACTCACAATTGAAGTCTGACTGTATCTTTGGTATCTGTTCCCTCCAGGAACTCCCATCAAGGGGGTGGCCATTGCAAAAGAGTCAACATTTATCCCTGTCCTTACTTGCCTCCCTTGCTACACCATTCGATACATTCTTCCACCATTTTCTCTCCCTCTGTTACTCTTCAAGTCTGTTTCTTAGGATCTTATTTCTTGATGAAATTAGTTAATAGTGTTCACCAGTTTTGGTAAGATGAAGTGCCATTTGCCACTCAGGTATTATAACCTTTAGCACCGATTGTTTTTGATATACTTTTGGATTAGTCCTCCAGTTTACTTGTTATGAATTGCCTGTTGTTTGCTATGGAGCAGGATATACTCATTCAGAGTCCTTATGTGTCTGATAGATAGACAATTATTGGACTATAGTCTGGCACATGCATTATTATTTTGACTTATATATTGAGTCATTTGTTTCAGGTTGAGGGAATATAATGAATAATTTTTTCCAGGTGGAGGGAAAATATGGATACATTTCCTAGTATCTCTGATAAGCAAGTGTTGGGCTAAACTGTGGTATGTGGATTATGTTCTCAGATTGTATATTGAATAATTTGTCTCTCATGGAAAGATGCATGGATACTTTGATGAGAAGAAAACTAGTATTTGTCCTCCATGTGCACAGCTGTGTCCTCATTTGATAAGCATGTGACTTTCAAGTGCTTTTGAGTAGAGCAATTTTGTTTTGTATTTATAGACTAGTGTTTGCACAATGATGTAAGAGGCTCAAAAGATATATGCATCTTTTATTCACTCTCTGTTATCTAGTGTGAATGACCTTGGTACCTCTCAGACCAGTACTTTTATGGCAGTTAACTTGTTTTATTTGTTGTGGGGTTTATGATTAGGTTTCACATAGAAAATGGAAGATTATGGCTTATATATATTTTTAGGTGGTTAGACTTCCTTGTTGGAACTGAGCTACCATAACTGAATAGAACTAATCACATTATATATTATGTGTCATTCCTTCAGGCCTCCTCTGTCAGAGTGCAAAAGTAGTTGTAATACAAAATGGATACGTTTTCATCTCAAACCTCCTTTCTCAGAATGCAGAAGTAGTCTTTTCTCCTTCAAGCCTCCTTTTTCAGAATGCAGAAATAGATTTTATGTAAACCAGATTTTCCTTTACTTTATCTCTTTTTGTACAAGCAGGAGGCAGTAGCTTGACATACTTAATTGTTAAAGTAATACAAACCTGTCATATATTTTTGTAATATTGTAAAAAGACATGGCATTGGTCATCTTTGTTTTGATCGTAAGAACTAATTGACTTTTTTTTATTATTGTAACATTTTTGATATGACAGTTTAAGTTTTGACAATTCTGTACTATGTTCAGAAACTGTATTTATATGAGGTACTGCATTATTCAACTTTCTTGTAGAGTAGAATGTGTATGGAGTATATATTGCAAGACATTCAGTATATGTATGGTGGGTTGGATGGTGAGTGTTGATAATGTTCATGTAATTTCACATTGATTATTTACAGACTTGGATACATTTCAGGTACGATTAAGGCATGTGTGTTAATAGAAAATATACTTGCATCATTTGAGATGGAGGAGATACTGTACGAGCTACGCAACCATTCCCTTGGGCTCAACTGTGGTATATGGGACTATTCAGCTTCGTTTGTCAATAAGTTCGGTTAGTAACTGACATTGTTCTTTTTCTTATATACTAGAGATTTATTTAAGCATTTGAAAAATTATTTAATGTCATATTAACTGTAACTTCTGCAGCATTTCTTAACATGATTCAGTAGTGTTTTGAGTATGTCATACATCGCTAGAACTACACAAAGTCCTTTCCATTTTACTTTGTCATAGTTTTTCTTTACATCAGAGAGTGCTTCATACAGTTTCTCGACTGAATCTTTCTCTAATACATGCAGAAGTAGAGAAATTTATTAATCTAAATTTGTTGAAGACATCCTTTTATTTCTCAATTCGCTTATCCATGTAATCAATTTTTAGCATGTCATCATAATTTATGTTCAAGGACATAGGAGTGATTTTGTTCTGCCAGACCGCAATAAGTATGTAAACATGCAGCGCCATTTTCTTCGCTGTTATATGAATTTGGTCATCCACATCTGTCATAAACGAGGGGCACATGCAACTGGTGGTATGGCAGCTACAATCTTGGAATCCCGGTAAGATTTGTCGAACCCCACTTAAGTTTATAGAAGGTAAATGATAGAGTGAACAACTATCTGTAGTAACCTTAATCTCCTAGGTCTGTAGAGGATTTTATTTTCTGTGTATGTCCTTTACGTTATTTCCAGTTGTACATTGTGATGGTCAGAGCAGTGCCCTTTGAAAAGTCATTATCCACCCTTATTTCACTACATTCATGAATGCTAACTCTCTTATGGTTACACTTTCTCATCATGTCATTTTACTTTACCTTTGTGTGATTCAATATGTGTTTCGTCATTCTTTAGACATGTTTTTAGTCCTTAATCACACCTCTTCATATTATCCATTTCCTCTTTGTATTTATGTATCCCATGATGTTATGATTTATCATAATGTTTAGAAAAGGTACAAGATGTGATGACTTTGCTTGTAAGTGGTGGAAGTCATTACTAAACAATTATTGATGAAGTAGATTTACCCTTTATTAATGTTGTCAGGACTGTTTCCTAAAGAATATTTCTATGAAGCTCACAAGAGTTGTAAATTGCATTATATTACCTCTTTGTACTTATATGGAGGGAGTGTACACTTGTGGTGTCTCTTGTGTTGGGGTTCTTTTCTATCATACAATTTTTTGAACTTTTGAAATCTATTTTGCATTCACAATTTCATCATGTAGTTCGTTTCATTCTTCTCTGTATCATTAACCCAATTATGAATTGATTTTATGCACATTTGTGGTTAATATGCCCTCAACTTTTGTCATTGCTTTGTTGGATTACTAGGATTATGTTTTTGCCTAAATCGCATAAGGGAAGAAAGAGAAACCCTCATGATTCTATTAATCTATCTATATCTATGATGCCTGTTCTCTTCTGGAACCTCCTTAAGGAGTTGGCCATGGTAATAGAGCATTCAGTATTTGTATGAACCAAATCCAATTTCATCCTTTTTTTTCTCTTAAGTATCATCTTATGCATTTATGTTCATGAAAACTGGTATATCCCCAGGGACCTCAACATTGTAACAAAAGTTGTTGAGAGTAAAATGCGTGAATGGCTTGCTGGTGCGGATGGCTTCATGGTCTATGATGTACGCTTAGTTCCAGTGATGCGAAAAGTAAGTGTTGATACCTGGCAAATATCATTAGATTGCATATTATGAGGAAGATGAGGTAGTAGCTAATGTAGTGGAAAACAGAATGTGTAATCTTGTATATAAGTGAAAGTATATATGAATTTGTAAGTGTTTTGTTCTGTAATGTTTTGAGAAAGTATAGTACGGACCACTTAGCTTTACAGTTTTGAAAATGCATAATGGAGGTAAACAAAACAAATATGGGAGTGCATGCCATAATGGGATATGTTAGTGCTTCCCTTGACTACTCACAGGTTTCTACTAGCATTTTTTTTCCACTAAAAGAACTTTTAATATAACTATTTAGTCTGCAACCTTGCTGACGCAGGTGGTGGCGATGCTGTTTCCTGTGGGGCAGGGTGGCACTGGGAATGTATGAAAGCATGCAAGTATGAATATGTGCATGTATATGTATGTAGATGTCTGTGTATGTGCATGTATATGTATGTGTATATGACATGTATGTAAATGTACGTGTATTTGCGTGGATGTATATATGTTTTTATGAGTGGATGGGTCTTTTTTTGTTTGTTTCTTGGCACTACCTCATTGGTGCAGGAAACGTGATCAAGTATGATAACTATGAAATGATTAGTCTGCTGCAGCAAGGAGCTTTTTCAGTGAATCCTTGATCTTTTTTTTTCTGTCCATTTACGTAGAAACAAAGTTTTAAGGATGTTACTAAAGAACTGGTGGTTGCAGTAGACTTGCTAGTCATGTGGAAGGTTCTTATAATGGGAGTTTTATCCTTTTAAAAACTAATTACAGTCAGACTATTTATCTCACATTTTTCATATCTTTGTAAATGGAAGAATGTAGAAATGTATGTACAGATGTTATGGATCAGTTTATCAGAGATGCTGATATGAGTGAGATGAAGTTTGAAAATTTTTACATTGATTATATCTGACTTTACAGAGGCTGTATGCATAAGATTTTTTTTTTTTAAGTCTGTTGTATTAATTAAACATGACAGGTTTGTTTCTTCTGAAAGGCACATACCAAAAAGTAATGTGTTTTTCTGTCTTTTAACTAGTTTCTATTGATCTTGATGACACTTTGCAAGTACCTAGAGTTGGTATGTCACTGATCTGATGGTTGCTTACATGGCAGGTGGACATTTAAACACAGCAATGATACCAGCACACATTTGCAATTAAATCTGGCTGCTAGTTGTTACATTGTGAGAAGATACCTTTAGGGTGGTTGTATCATCACCAGTGGACAGAGAGGAATACAGTCATTGGAGATCATTTCCCTCCAACAAAGCCTATCATTTCCCTACACTTGCTTGGAATGCAGCCTTGAAGCTACAGTAGCTCCATAAAATGGTCTAAGTGTTGTATAATAATAATGAAATCACGTATGAACAATTGTACAATATAGTTTCATTCTTGTTCCATTATAATCATAGAATTGTTATATCACTTTTCTGATATACAGAATAAGCCTAACTGAATTGTCACATTTGCTACAGTTTGGCATGTTTCCTGCATTCACTGACAGAAGTCACTGAAATTCACCCAGACTTTGGAAGCTCATCTTTGAGCCACAAGAGAGTGAATAAACTCCATACATTTTAGAGATTTTCATTTGTTATCAAGAGGTCTCACTGCCATGATTGACGGTCCTTAGCTTCCTGTGGCCATGGAGAAAGATTTGCTTCCTCTGTACTAAGATCAGTTGAAGTCTGTTTTAGAATTGTGAGTTAATTCTCTGAAAAAATAGGGGTATGCTGATATAGGTCCTTGAGTCTCTCCTTTTCTTTGATTCTTATTTTGGGAGGGCCAGACAATGTGTAAAATAGATATTTGCTCAGCTTTTGTGTTTATGTACCATCCTTGTTTCTGGGCAGGAAAGCTGTGTTTAGGAGGTTTGATAGATCTTTGGATTATTTGAATTAGTTACTGAGTCTTATATCACCTCAGTTCCATGCTTAACTTTTTAGTTTCATAGTGTTTGTATAAACTAAAAGGACACAATAATAGCAAAACATAGGATTATCATAGTATTCTTTAAAAGTGCTATATAATACTGATGTTTGTTTTTCAGATGATGCCCAAGGCCAAATATACTAACCAGATACACAATCTACGGGATGATGTGCGAGTCACTGCTGAAGACCTGTTAGAAATGCCTTCAGGTATTAGGAGAAAAATCATATGAATAGTCATAGCTTTTTTGGTTGTGCTTATATAATATGCTGGAGGGGGAAATCCATTCCTAAGTATCTTTTCATCAACAAAGCTCGAAAGTGTCTTACAATGAATGTTGGATGGCTTTCCTAGAGATTTCTCTAAATACAATTATCTCTGATTTCTTAAGAGAGTGGTACAGGTTTAGTACTTGAAATTTACAGTCAGTAACTTCAAATCCATATTTTTTGTTGGTGTTTTTCTACCTATTTTCTTTTTCTTAAGAAGGTATTATTTATTTATTTATTTATTTATTTACAGGTGGTGTTACGCTAGAAGGTCTGAAGCACAATATTGCTGTTGGTATCCTCTTCATTGATTCTTGGTTACAAGGCAAGGGTCACTACATATATAAAGCAGCAGTAGAAGATTCAGCTACAGCAGAGATTTCTAGGTCACAAGTCTGGCAGTGGATCAGACATAGGGTGAGAATATTTAGCGTTGTTAGAAATTTATAGCTGAAATATGAACAACAAAGTATGTAAATTGTTGTCAAGAGATAGAATAGTGAGTTTGCATGCATGTGAAAATGTGTGTAATGGGTAAGGTATTTGGAGATTTTTGGTTATCTTTCTTACGAAGAAAATAGCTTTTCTTATTCTAAGATGTTATGTTGATAGACCTCCATGATAGTGAATTACACACAGAGTTTCCTTACAGTGCCAAGAGCCTGGGAAGTTATTTGTTATAGTGTTTTAGGGGTAACATACATATTTTGTATAAGCTGAAGTGGCTAAGAATGAGTTTTTATTTTCTCGAGGAAAAAATGATATAGCCTTTACTAAAACACCATACAACATTGAGTATATTGTGTTCATGATTTA
>JAUTXX010411418.1:1296-23386 GCA_032273605.1 Panulirus laevicauda
TAAGAGTGCTTGTAATTATTGTTTTTCATGATATTGATATGGAGATATTAGTACAGTGGTTACACAGAAAGAATGACAGAATGAGGGCTGTATAGAGTGAATGTGGATGAAAGAAAAAAAGCTGTTCATTTGCTACAAGTTAAGGATAATATTTTGTTTACATTAGAGTATGGAGCTGTACCTGGCATAATTGGCTTTTGAGGAATCATAGAGGGACTCATCTGATTTACTTAATTTTCTGAAAAGGAAATTTTTTTATTATTTCACTTCAGATGAATAGCTATTGTTCATTATTTTGTTTTATTCTTTAATGATTGTCAGTTGCTTAGAAAAAGAAGTTGATTGGATTTTTCAGATTGCAACAACTGAATTAAAGATAAAGGAGATACAGAGTATGTAGGTATATCCTTATTCTTAGGTCATAAGGTATGTGTTTAGAGTGAGTGTTTAAATAAGTCATTCAACAAATTAGTCCATTAGAAATGAAGTACTTTTTTCCATTTCCACATGCAACTTAAAATCATTATTTAAATTTCTCTGAGGTCTGCATGGTGATGTTACATCTTATGACCTGAGTTTAAAGGTCATATACCAAATTTCTTTTTGTAAATAGATAGATAACCAAGAGTGAACTAGATGCTTGTTGCTTGCTCATATTAAATACTAATACTGTTGGCTGCATGGCTAAAAAATTAGTTTCTGCATGTTTAGTAGAAGTAAATGTACTAAAGATTACATCAATCAACAACCCAGCTGGAGCATGTTCAGGATATCTACATTATATTCTAATTCTTATGCATATAGATGATAATCGATTTGTATGTTTATATTCTCAGAATATTACTATTAAAAGCCTTTTTTTAATTGTATGTTATTTAGATGTTAGGTGGAGGTGTGATTGTTAAGATATAATTGTTTTGTAAGGAAGTTGTAAACATCATTATGCATTGCCAGTTTTACGGTGTCTTTGTCTCTTACCCTAGCTATTTATCCCACAGCATCCTACCAGTAAAAGGCAGTTATCAAATGTACACAGCATGTGGTGGCCACCTTACCATGGAGAACTTTAAGGGTCATCCAGAAGACAGTTTGCAGCAAAAACGAAGTGGTGCAAAGGAGAAAGAAATGATTGCCAGTCATGCCTTGGCTTGAGAATCAAATCTATAATAAATATATTTTTCATTGTAATACTGTGTGTATGTACATAATATATAAATGTATTATTTTCGTATTTATTCAGCCTCTCCTGCGTTACTGAGATAGCACCAGGAAAAGACGAAGAACTGGTCTCATTCATTCACATCCATTCTCTAGCTTTCATAGGTAATGCACCAAAACCATAGCCCCCTATCAACAGTTGCTCCCTACAGACCTTTCCATGGTTACACTTGGGGGAGTGATTGAGTGGACGTGTCAGGTAGCATGGTAATGGGCCAGGCTAAGTTGTTCCATAAAGAACTTAAATTACAACATGAGTGAGACTATAGTGAAGGATGGCTTCAAAGATTCAAGAAGCGTCATGGGATTTCCATGAATAAAGTGTGCAGAGAAAAGCAGTTTGCAAACCATGAAGGAGCTACCAAGTATGTGGACGATTTTGCAAAACTCATAGCTGACAAGCACCTCAGTCCTGAGCAGGTGTATAATGCAGATGAAACTGCATTATTCTGGCGATGCACACCTAGGAAAACACTAACAATAGAAGACGAAGAAGATCTCCATAGGATTCAAACAATCTAAGGACAGACTTACCATCTTAGTATGCTCAAACATTTAATGTTAGTTTAATTTGAATTTCTAGTAGTCCATGGTATACTTTAGACACATGGGAGATGTATAATTAGTGGGTTAGAAGTGTGTTGATGAATTATTAAGGCTTTGGAACAAAGAGTGCTGGAAGGTTGGTGGTGCACCTGTACTAGTAATATACCTCCCTGGTTATTGGCTTCCTACCAACTGTTAATGTACATTAATGTTAGGTGATTATGATATGGCAGCAACCATTTTCAGTATTTTTTCACCTGGTCCCCTTTGATGCATTGTTCCTTATCCAAAATCTTGGATGGTTTTATATCAAAAACTTAATTGGCAAAGGGGTAAGATACCTTCTAGCTAATTTCAGAAAGGGAATCTTTGGAAACCTCAAGTTTTAAATGTCTGGAGTTTCTGCACCCTAGCTGTCTTACAACAGGCTAAGGATACAGTTGTCATTTACATCATGCAGGATGCCAGAGTTGTAGTTTTCTTCAGTACCATTGACCTTCAGTGTCCTTGCTAACTAGTAGGTCAGAACAGTACCTAGTAGAGTTAGTCTGTTTCTAGTTTTCTCTCAACTTAGATGATGATGATCAGGTATCAGAAAACTTGCTGCTGGTTTGATAATGGCTCATATAGCTGACTTTTGGAAAGAGAATGGTTCTTTATCTCATCCTGCTATATTGATAAAGCAAGAACATCTTTGTACCTTTGTAAGCTAGCCAAAATTTTGCTTGATAGATAGAAGGTATAAATTAGTCCTTGGGGTTCTTGTAATACCTTCCTTTGCCATTTGCTGTTAGTCCTGTGGTACCAGAGAGAGAAAAGAAAATGAAATATGCTTTATACTCTGACAGTCTCTATAGAAAGTGCTATAACCTTCCTAGCTCAGAGTAGCATGTTTTTTACAACAGGTCTTTCCTGCTTTAAACAAGTTATGTGATTCTGGAAAATGGCATTCATTGTAAAGTCATTAAAAAATGAACCACATTTAACATAGGATGGAGGGAAATATGTTCTAGACCCTGTCTGAGACCCCATATTTTCTTGCTAAATGACATATCATACTTGATCACTGTTTCTGGCATTTGCAAAATAGTGCCAGAAACAGATAAAGAAAGGCCACATTTGCACACCATTCTCTAGCTGTCAAATGTAATGCACCAACACCACAACTCCATAGATAAATGATAAGTAAGTAGTATAATTCATTACAAATACTGTATAAATGAATACTCACCAAACAGGCTGTTTTTTAACATTATGCAGAGATCCTGGAGAGCTCCAGTGTTTCTTTTCTTTGTTTAGGTAATTGGATTGTGTTGGGTTTAGCTCTTGTCAGAGGATCTTTTTGGAGCAGGAATCTGGATATATGCTGATTTTTAGCTTAGTGAAAGAAAAGAATTGATGTTTCCTTAACATTTGTGTTTTGAAAGGAACCGAAGATGGGACTGAGGATACAGTTTTTTATGTACTTTGATTGTTAAACCATGTATCAAACCATCCTCTTCCTCTTGTAAAAATGGTTTAGATTTTCTTCCTAGCAGCCTTGAAGAATTGGTTTCATAGCCTTTTCTTTTGTAAGGAGTCTTCGTTGGCTGGACGGCTGTCCTTCTAAGATGACACTAGGTGCAGCTTCCTTCAAGGGGATTCTTTCATTAAGAAATAACCTGTTGATAGTTATTTTTGCATTAGTGGGTAACATTTTACTGCCATGATGGAGGTGGTAAGGATCAGTGTTGTGGCTTTGGGTTGCCGTATTTTATCCAAGACTTTCTCTTTTCCCTTTCCCAGGGATTTTTTCTCATAGTAGTAAGTTCTTAGGATTTGCTAATTTTAGCAGCCCCAAAGGGATACTAACCCTGATGTAAGTGGTTTCTACAGCTGTTCTAGTCTTCTCTTAAGCTTCCCTCAAGTTCCTTTACAGAATGCTCATCATAAAGGGATTGTGCATAAGATTTTGGTTTTTAGAATCTTCACATTTGTTTTTCATCTCAAACAGATTTGCAGAAGTAATTGAGGAGAATGTTTCTTTTACAGCCTCCTTTATGATATGAAGTTTGCCTTTCCATTCATAAAGAATTTCAATTACTTCGAAAATATTTAGGCCCTCTCTGAAAGATTCTGAGAATCATTTGCTGTGATGCTGTATATTAATTGTTTTCTCAGTGGCCCTCCAACATGAGATATGACCAGTAACCCTGTGACTTCATGTAAATGCTATAAATGCCTCATTGAAGTCTTTTTTCGAGGCAGTTGATGTATAAATGCCAGATCCTGTTTGGATTCGACCATTCAGATACCTTTTTTCTAAGGAACATGTGGCTTCCCTGTCTCAGCTCTGTTGATAGTTTGTGATTACTGTGTCTTCCTTTCATTAACCCATTCCATGTAACCCAAGGTTAAGGAAGAAAGTTTAACAACATTTTATACTGTTGCTAAACTTGAAAATCTACTTAACTCAGGAAATCACTCATTATGGGTAAACAGTTATCCAGAATCTAAGTTCCTGACAGTAAGTGAGAGTGTGAAATTTATGAATTATTCTCTTTTAACTCATTACTTGGATTTTTTCCACTTGGAATATTTGACTTCATGTTCAGTCACCTCATGGATTTATTTCACTGAATTTTATATAGGACATTTGTAGGTAGTAGTTGGTGAGCAACCAATGACCAGGGAGGTACATTGCCATTACTACCTGCCTGGGTATCAGGAGGGTTAGTGACATCTGCTTAGTGAGCTAGCACTTAGGTGGTTGTCAAGTTGCACTCCTTTGACTCAGATAGCTGACTTTTCTTTCTGCCTCACTGACATGTGGAATACTGGCATTCTCTCCATAAACATGCAATCTCTCCTTGTCTTATGTAACACTTGGCAACACTCAACTCACGCTGCTCATTCTTCATAACTCTAGATTTTCCTGTAGTGAGCTCTATGAGCTAGCCCTGCCTTATAACAAAATGGTAGGAGCAGTAAATAGAAAGAGTAAGTGGGAACATGTAGGTAGGATTATTAGGTACAAACATTGGGTAGAAGTAGTAGATATGAGCATTAGATAGAGGTAGTTTATCTATCTATGTCTCGTATGCCTATTCCAGTTTGAACTCTTGGAGGGGTGGCCTTGACAATGGAGTCACCATAGCAGGTGAACTCCAATGCCGCTTCTTAGCCTTTAGTGCCTCACCCTTAACAGGCCACTGGCAGAGGGTAACTCTAGGGCAGTGTTTGCTGAGGCTCCTACCTAATGTTCCTACAGACTACTTGTATCTAATGCTTCTACCAACTACTTCTACCTAATGCTCCAGCCTAAATGTTCCTACTTACTACTTTTATCTACTGCTCCTACCATTTTGCTGAAAGGCAGGGCTAGCGCATAGTGCTAACTGCAGGAAAACTAGTTATGAAGAATGAGCTGCGTGAATTAAGTGTTGTCAAGTGTTATGGATGACAAGGAGAGATTGTATGTTTGTGGACAGAATGTCAGTAGTCCACGTGTTAATGAGGCAGAAAGAAAAGACAGCTACCTGGGTCAGAGGATTGCAACTTGACATCCACTGAAAGGCTGGCTCATTAAGCAGATGTCACAAACCCTCCCGATACCCAGGTGGGTAGCACTGGTAATATGTCTTCCTGGTCGTTGGCTGCCCACTAACTTCTGCCAATTAAAGGTAGTCATTAGGAACATGAGGTAGGAGCTCAGCAAATACTGCCCTAGACTTACCCTCTGCCAGTGTCCTGTTAAGGGTGAGGCACTAAAGGCTAAGAAGCAGCACTGGAGTTCTTTAGTTATGGAGAATCTGTTGCCGTGGCCACCCCTTTGAGGAAGTTCCAATGGGAATAGGCATCAGAGATATAGATGTAGAGAAATTTGTCCATTGAATTTTACAAAGAACATTTGCTCATTCATCTAAGTCCCATGATTCCCTTTTCAGTAAGGCACACCAGCTGGACCAAGATGCCAGCATTACTTGCTTCATCCTGACTGTCGACTAGAAGCCCATGATGTTAAACAGGTGGTTTCTCCTCTAGCTTGATCCCAAGGAATCTTTGATTGGATGAAATTATCAAGAAGGGTCTTTCAAAATCTTCAGACTCCTTGTTAGACAGTAATCCAGCTGGGTTTTTGTCATTGTCTTGGGTATGGCATTGATTTGCTGCCTTTAGTGGATAGTACTGTATTTCCACTTGTCTGCTAAAACATCATTAAAGGTAAGCTCTCATACAGTATGTTTATAGGACTTTGTCTGTATTTGAGAAAAGGGGAGGTTTTGAAGAATGGAAGCCATTCCTCTAATGAAGGACGAGCCTTAAGATGCATCAGTTTAGTGTCCCTTCCATTCCATTTCCTTCCTCCCCTCTTTCCTTTTTTGAAAACTATTCTCGATTCCAGTCAGTAATAAACTTTAGCATGATCCCAGCAATCAATGGATGACTGATTGGGTGGGTCAGAATGCATCAGCTAGCTGTGGTGCCATAGAGTCTGAGTAGGCTGCTGAATGGTTATTAGTCCTTTTACTGTGACATTCAGATAACTTTTTATACCTAATATCCTGTCCCATTCTTATGAGATACTACCAAGGACAAACAAAAAAGGACTTCATGTGCATGCATCTGTGCTGTAGCAGTTATGTATATTGTACCAAAACCAGCGAATAAATTATTTTTCCTGTCTGCAGCACTCACATTACCCAAAAAAAATGTTCATACATTTTAGAAAGAGTTGTCCTTTACCACAGGATTTTCCATATGCATATGAGATTTCTTTTTCGCACAGATTTTTGCATTCAGATGTTTGTAGAATTCATTCAATATCAGTTAAGGGTAATTTAAACATTTATTATTTATTTATTTATTTATTTTGCTTAGTTGCTGTCTCCCGCGTTAGCGAGGTAGCGCAAGGAAACAATCGAAAGAAAATATAATGGGAAAATATTTTAGTTTTATGATGTTTTCATTCTTTAATTTGATTTCAAAGAGTTTCTAACATCACATTTGTATACTTCAAGTTAAAGTGAATTTGAATAGAGAACGAGAATATTTATTATTTATTTATATATTCATTTATCAGTTTCCTGCACCGAGGTAGTGCCAGGAAATAGACAAAGAAAGACCCATCTATTCATATACACACATATATACATACATTCATGCCTTTACAAGTAAATATACGTATCAACATATAAATATATACCCTCTTTTGCAGTTTTTGACTCAATTCAATCACCAGTTTTTTATCGATGGCGAACAGGTGACTCACTTCCCAGGCCTTTTCATCCCCAACAGGCTGTATACTAGTCCCTCTCTCCAAAACTCTTACATTTACCCCCCTAGAGAACAAGAAATATGAAGAAATTTATTTTGCAGCAGATAATTGTTTTTTGAGATACACATCTGAAAGCTAATCATGCAGCACTCTCACGTGGATGAGCATTTGCTAGCCTCACATGTACTAAGGTGTTAAGATCGGGGAGGAAATATTATGGGGGTTGAGATATAAAATAATCTTCCACAAGTAAAGGCTCTTGTAGATGCTCATAGAACTCTGCCTCTATTTGATAATTGGTTTTCATTCTTCACCTTTTGTTGATGTTTAGCAAACAGTATGAGTAACCATACCCTTGCAAAATGGCTGTTTAATGCTGAAAAGGAATTAGCAGAGCTGTTGTTGATATTTGAAATTCTTTCCTTTTTTCTCAGTTTCTAATTTGTGATAGATTTTAGCAATGATTACGAGATTACTTGCGAAAGTGATATATATACTTTTGGCAAGATAGTAGTTTACAACGTGGAAAGTTCAAAAAGTAATCTGTTCTTGCCTCCCAACAAAAAAAACATTTTTGTTTTTATGTTCTCCAGTTCACAGTGTTTTAAGAATTCTGATAATTATTTTTCTTGGAAGCAGCTATTTCATATCTATGGAGGACTGCTCACACACTGGGATGTTCATCCTCTACCTCTCTTTCATTCAAAGTGGAATCAAGAGCTAGTTATCAGAATAATTTTGCTGACATCAACTCTTTTAAACCTTACCTTTCCATATGGCACATTGTTACAATGCTCATTATAATGTATTTGGCTACTCCTTCTCACAGTTTCTATGTGGAGATCAGCCACTTAGGGATTGGTTGTTATGATACCTCCTTCTCTCCTTTAATAGCTTATCTGTGGAATTCTCTTCCATTTTTTCCTATGAGAGGTAGGTCTACAAACACCTGCAGAGCCCTGATTAATTCTTACTTTCTTTTTTATTTTACAATTTTCTTTCATTAGAGATGGCCTTTCTTTGGGGCATGTTTTGCTTATGCCATGTCAGTCACTATAAGAAAAGATTTGTTAAAGTTAGTGAAAAATAAATCTGATATTAGTGTGGCCTCAAATGAATGTATCATATTTAGCAAAGATGCTTGTATGAAGGATTGTGGAGAGGTGAATTTTATTGAAGATTCCATGAAAGACAAGCAGAAGTAGATTTATTTAGATTATTAGAATATAAATGAAAGGACCAAGAGAAACACCTGAAACCAATAATGATGGTATGGGTTTCTAAAGATAAATGGAAATGATACTTGAGATGCTTAATGAGGAAGACATTTCAAAAGTTACTGGTAGGAATGCAGATGGATCTTGGTATGAGCCTGCAGGTGGATGGATGTTGATGAGTTGTTTGTTTGTTTAATGGAATGTATTAGTATTCTGTCCTCTTTCTTTTTTTTTAATTCCAGTTTTACAAATCATGCCCTCGCTGGTTACATGAAGTATATAAGAATTATGAAACAACATACAAGGAGCGAAGGTTGTTCGTCCAGACTGAGGAGTTTCAGAATATGACTCATGCTGTTAGTACCAGACTGGGATTCATGCATCCTCTTACACCAAGTATGTTTCATTGTACAATAACTGGATGTACTTATGTGCATCAGGTGATATTGAAGATCATTCACTGTTAGAGTAGAAAAATATATTGGTATAGTTCATTGGCAGATGACTTGATCATATTTTACATACTCATTTCTTATTTGCCATCAAGGAGATACCTCTATTTTAGTTAACTTTCTGTTTCTGTTTTGTAGGAGAACTTGAATCAATTTATGATGAATGCCGCTACGAATCAGCTTGGTGGCCAGGTCGGAAAAGTGCTTGGTGTTCGGCTTTCTCCCATAGTGATTTTGAGGTCAGTAACATAGGACTTTCCCCTAGAACATCTGAAACTGCGGTACCCTCCAACTTTTTTATCAGTAATCAAATAGAATTGAAAAGAATGTCTTTTAAAGCATTTGTTTAATGTTTAGATATAGGTATGAATAGTTTTTACATCCATATGGATACATAATTGTATATTATTAGGTGCTGGAGTACCATCAAGACTTGAAATATTATTATGAGGATGGTTATGGTCATACCCTCAACTCAAAGACAGCTTGCAGAACCCTAGGTGATCTCTATACTTACTTCAGGTAAGAATATAACTGTGTTTTTTATAATTCATAACTTGATGTTAATGTTGAGTGAATTTAAGTGTATGGATAAATGAATTCAACTCAAATGTTATTTGTTATGATTGTTTGTTAAATGTTTTTAATCATTCTCAGTGGCATTAACGTAAAGAAAAGTTTTCAGGAAAGATATCTTCCTGATGCTTCCTCTCTTTCATTGACATTTCAACATGTTTTAACAAGCTGAGTATTGAATAGTTTTTGATAGGGATATCTCCATTATTTCATGTTTCTGGATCCATTTCATTATTCCCATTTTTAGTATAAGGGAGGGTGGCTAATGTAGAACTACCTCCAAACATCAAAGCCTTTGTATCTCTGCCCTTTTATTGACACAAACACAAATTGCAAACACAATTGTTTTCCCAGCCCTTCCATTATAGTTTTGATTGACTCTCATATCATCTTTCACATACATTGATGGATTTAGAGAAGGGGTTTGCCACCTTTACAAAGCGGTCGGCCGCTGCACCGCCAAGTAATCAGTGATGGGCTGCAACTGCCTCAAATGGTAATCTTGCATCGTATGTCAAAAACATATTTTCATTTTTTTTTATTATAATATGATATGAGTAATCAGAAATGTAGAACTTTTTTGAATATCTAGATTTCAAGAACAAAATTTTAATTAGCACAGTATGGGGATGTTTAAAAAAAGGCAATACAAAATTGTCTCTTTTCAATACTAAATTTGGTGTAATAAGTAAGGGCCAGTAAAAAGCAAAGCATGTTTATCATGATACCATTATAAAATTTTTAGATCATTCACCCTTCTCCCAAGTCTTTATTCCTTATCTCTGTTTTTTGTTTAACTGCAGTTAAGCAAATCAAACTTGGTCATTTTCTCAAGCTTGCCAATCATTCATCATGTTTAGTATGTCTTTCCCAGCTGCATACATAAATTTTCTGGCTGCATGCAGACAAAAAGATGAAGGTTGCTAACCCCCTGATCTAGAGTGTCAGGGTCAGTTTTAATTTTGTGATGTACTCATTACATGTACTGCTTTCTTTAATGAAATAAATTGCTACAATACTGCTAAAGGAAAACTAATTACATTAACATTTTTTATGCAAACCATACATAACTTATGTCAGTCTTCTACTATTATGAGGGCTAACCTTTGTGTTAATGTGATAGATAGTTACCATTATTTTTTCTCAAAGTGTCATTTCCCCTTTAGCATTAACTCACTTTAATTGAGAGTGTAGATGAAGGCATTACTGTTGTTTATGTTTGAAGAACTTCTAAATTTGTAGTTGTATATAGAATAGAAGGGCAGCTGCTTTAAGTATATACTTGTATGAGGGTTTATATTTTGATAAAGTTGAAAGTTTTTCATTCTTTGCTAGGTTTGAAAGGCCAAAGAAGGTTAGACCGGTTTTAATATGAAGAATTTGCAGAATGAATAGAAAGTTTCCCAGTTGATATTTTATCTGAGCTGTGTTTTGCTTGTAACTCCAAACTATATAGTATAATCTGCAGACATGGTATATTATCTGCTGTTGAAGTACTGCAGATTTTGCCTATAGGGCATCAAAGATTGACACTGAAGATCACTTTGCATTAATGCTCTGTCAAGTCAGTTTTGACTAAAAGAAAATTCACATACTGATAGCCAGTTTTGAGAATATGAAAATTCACATACTGATGGCCTTGAGAGCTCTAGGTGTGCAAACCAAATCCCCTTTAATCATTTGCTCTAACTGTCTAGATGAAGATATATGCTCTCATTTTTTCATATCATCTTACAACCCCAGTACTGCATTTATGGGGCACATACAGCTTCAAGGCTGCCTTCATATCTCCTGCATGTCCGGTCTTCTCGAAGAACTTCTCACTTCAAAGGAGGACACTGTTTTTGTCCTACATGATGAAGTGCAACCTTGAGGCAGTAGCAGCCCTATACAAGGAATCCTGGGGTTTTTATATATATGTAATCATGTTATATTACCATGATAATAAACATTTATATTTAATCATATTTCAGGTACTTACAGATTATATTTTTACAGAACATCTGTTAGCTTGGGGGAGGCCAGACCACAGGGGATATTTTACTTTGCACATGATAAGACCATAATTAAGGTAAGTTATGGTATTATTGTATGTTACAACGGTATTTGTTCCTTGAGACATCGTTAAGATTTCAAATTAATGCACTGTAACAGTATTCAGCAATGTCCAACAGGACCTAAAGATTGATAAAAGACCTCCAGTAATAACGTGAAAATATGAGTAGTACAATTCCTATAGAACAAGAGCTTACCACATGTCCATGTTATTTTCAGCACTTTTTGAATTGGCTTCAAAATGTTACTTTGACTTTTATTTTCTTGGGTAGTCTCAGAATCAAACCCTATTCTAATTTAGATATAGTTTTGAAAACAGATTATTGTTAAGAATAGATCTAAAAAACAATTTCATTTCCTGGATGTTTTTGTGTATTCTGTATTGAATTTCATTCCAACTTACAAAGGGTGGATTGGGTGCATGTAGTCTTTCTTCTTACTCTATTTTCATCTTTCCAGTAAGCTGAAGGGCATGAAGCTTTACACTAAAGCAGTTTTTGAGTATTCACTCTTTACCTTGTTTAAGTCATCAAGTAATACCTCCCCATTCACATTTTCATCCTTAAAGACAAAATGCCTTTTGTTATTATTAAAGTGATTAATTTCAGCACCTTTATCTAAAGTACCCCAAGCTTTCAGCAGTTCTTTCTTTGCTCTAGTCCTCTTTTACAGTCTACCTCATTTTCATGCTTTAAACCTTGTCGTAAATGTTCTCTACAAAATGTTTATATGCAATTTATTCAGCAGGATTTTGTCTTAGTTTCATATTGAATATTTCTTCACATATTTTTCAGCTCTATTTTTAGCTTTTCTTCTTTTTGTGATTCCAACTCCACAACATGTCATCCTTTTTTTTTGCCTTTGTTTTTGATATGCCTGTACTCAGGCAGATCAAGGTGTCACAAATTTTGCACACGTAGTGGTATATCATAATAATGCTGATTATAACACCAAAATTGAATGCACTAAACACAAATAAATCTTGATTTAGGTAAATCCTCAAATGCTCCATACATTCCTTTTTCTTTAGATGTTTTTGTTTTGATATCATCAGATTTTATTCTTTTAGGTTCTGAGTCATGTTGGGTTATTCCAACCTTCACAGCACTTGAAGCATGACAACTTTGCAGAGATGAAGAACAGATCATGGAGGACAAGCTATGTTTCACCCTTTAGTGCAAATCTTGCATTTGTCCTGTACAGGTAAGTTAATTGATCAACTGGAATTCTTTTTTACCTTTAAGATGCATTATTGTTGTTTTCTCAAAAAGAAGGAACTGTTTTCTTTGTATCCTTTCACCTTTCTAAGATTATTTTTTATTAGCAGCAAGTACTGAAGACCACTTTTTCCAACATGTTGCAAAGGAGTAAAAGAAAGAAAAAGAATTTAGAAATTAATCAGGGCTCAGAAATTGTATGTTAACTTGACTTATGAAGGTTATAGGAAGAGGGAATGATGATAGGAGGAAGAGAATACCAAAGTTTAAGCTGTTTGAAAAATCTTTTAGTATCATGTAATTACCTAAGTGTAAAGTATGGTGAGGTACAGTGACAGCATAAAACCTTGATCCTCCCCCCAATACATTTTCAAAGGCAATGTCACACTTACATTTTAGTAATTTGTCATCTCTCCTTTGGCCCTGATTACCATTTGCAGATGGTGCAGTTGCTGAAGTCACATATGAGATGAGACATCAAAAAAATTTTTCATGTCATGTCCAGGGCCAGGTGATGGGAGGCTTCAAAGTCAGTGGGGTTATTTAACATATAGTTTTTGTTAGACACTTATCAAATGGAGCTGCTGATGGTCATGCTTGAGCTCTTGCACTTTTATGTCACATATTAAAATGCAAAAGTGTATTTTCATCAAAATATCTTTTTCTCTATCTACAGGTGTGATTCAGAGTACAAAGTGGGAACCTTCTTTCAGGGGCAGCCTGTACCCCTAATGGGAATTTGTCGAGGAGTGACATGCCAATGGGAGGAGTTAAATTCTTGGCTAAATGAAAATTACCAGACATGTGATCTCAGTAAACTCTGCATGATACATGACGAACTGTGATGAGAGTATAGCATAGTATAAAGGTGTGTTTATCAGTTATGTTACTTTGGTAGTTCTCAACATCTGGGGAAGGCTGTGCTAGATGTAGAAAATGTTTCTAGTGATTTATTAGAGGTCCTCTATTAGAGAAAAACCAATTATATGTTCAATGACTGCAATATATTACATACTTTTAACTCACAAGTGCATAGATGCTTCACCCATAATGAAAAATAGTAAGGAAATTTTTTGTTGTGATAAGCTTTCTTGAAGTCAGAGTGTTCTAACAATTTCTTTTACTTTCCTTTGGTAATAAAGATATTCAGGGGGAGACCCCAGTTCCTCTTGTAGGAGAGGGAATATATTTTTACAGCATCACTGCAATCTACATATCTAATCTGCAATTAATGTTGTTTAGTTGGACTGTATTGTTTCCTTGATTAACTTCTTTGTAGTTAGCTTTCCCTAGTAATAATACCCAGGGACTTTTGGTATTCATCTTCCTTCAACAGTCAAATGCCAAAAACAGCATTAGGCCAAGACTTACATGACTATTGAATGATTCATCATGTTAACTAATTTGATTACTCGCCAAGAGTATAGATATACAGAATTCTTTACTTAGATGTAGCCATTTTATTACCAGAAATGGTGTACAAAACACATGAAAAATACTTAATCATAATATACATTATTTGTGAGTAAGTTTGCGTAAAATACAGAAAATCAGAGTTTCATCTCATTGCAACATAAGTTATTTGGACTACATGATTTTTTTGAGAAACACATGTTCATTGTGCTTGTCTTGGTAAGACCTGTGCTACATACAGCCTTTGCAAGAAACTGTTTAGTCTGTATTAGACTTTGGTATATGCCTGTTGTATGATCAAATGGTACAGAAATAGAGAAAGCCAATTTAAGATATTTATTCAGTGACATATCATATGCCGTAATTTGACTATTCCCAGCAATGATTTTGTGTTTTAGCGAGTTAGGTGAAATCCAGATGCATCTATGTATGTATATATGGTTAAGATGCTAAATGTATACACTTACTCCATTATTAGCTTTTAGACACAATTTTGTCTTAGAATATCAAAAATTAATTATATCAGACAATTCCAGGTACAGCTTTCAAACACAGTTATGTCTTAAATTATCATTAATTGATTTTAAGAGACAGATAGAATGTTTTGTATGTATTCATTAAGAGGCAAATGCTATTTGCTATTGGCTAGTAATATTCATTATCTATGTTTCCGTACGTTCCATGTTCATCTTCTTGTAACTAAGCATCAGGCCCATATTACTAGGAAATCAAAGATGGTGAGATGGAATGCCAGGCACATCATTCCTTTATGCACTGTCATCTACAATGCACTGAGCATGTAAAATGGGTTTGTTGAAAGGCCTCTGGCTTGTGTTTATTTTGCAAATTCAGTACAAATTACTCCATTTACACCTGTCTTCATCAGTCAAGAAGATGGCTGTGGTATTTTGCATTACAGTGCACATAGTGATTGACAGTAAAAAGATTATGAAAAAAAAATATTCAGTAATTTGTTTTTGTAGAAGTGACGGCCATAGGCTGTGTTCTCCACCATGATAAATTATTTTTAAAATGAAGATAAGAATGCCCTCAGAATTTATGTTCAAAAGAGTTAACAAAGCTTAAGTTTTTATTAAGTGTAGGTGGCCCACCAACTGCTTTTAACCATTAAGCTTCTATAATTGTCAATTCTGTCCTCAGTCATCTGTTTGTGGCATTAATAGGACTTTTTGATACATACTATAGTAATCTGATTCTAGAATACAACAAATAGATTTGAATTTTAAACCATGTATAGTTAGAGAAAACATTTTGTGTAAAGCACAGTATACATAAATGTGCTTGTGGTAAGTCTTGTCTTTTCTGGACATTTTGTTGGGGATTCAAAGAAGTGTGTCAGGCAGGGCTAATTCCAAATTAATTTGCTATTTAAAAGAGAGGAAAGACATACTAACACCCGTTTGATTAAAATTAGTTAGAAATACAGCCATTCTCAGACATAGGTTTGAGTTCTGTTCTGACTGACCAGTTAGATCTCGAAATGGACGTAAGTTGGACATATGTCAGCATGGCATATAGAATTCTTATACCTGTACAGCATTCTTTTATCCTACTCATTTTCTTCATGATTATCTCATTTTTTTATTAACTAGCTTTATTATGTGATCCTGTGGGGTTTTTTTTACCTTTCATTTAAGATTCTTTAGTTCATATTTCATTTTCATTTTTTACGTTATGCAAGTTCTATTGTGATTATCTCATTTTCGTTTAACCAGTTTTATAAATTGCCATTTTTTTAGATCTATGGCTTATTGAAAAAAAAAATCCTTTTGGTTATATTTAACCTTTTTGGCAGCTCCTTTGTCAGCACTTGCTGCCTCACCTGCAACTCAAATGTTGTGCAAGCTAAATCTTCTTTTAAATCTGTTTAACCAACTATGACTTGCTGTGAAGTTCTTGATATAATCCTCTTCCACTTGCTCCTTCAAAGTCTCAAATAGACTTCTAGACTTCACCTGAACTGTTAGTAAGCTTAGTGGTGCACATTTTTTAATTTGATCTTCAACCCACAGCTTCAACAACTTTTCCATTTCGTGGATGGGCCCTTATTGTTACTTTGTTATTATTGTAGACTTCATACTTGCTGAACCTTTGACAGATTCACATATTTTTCTTGTCCTTTAGAATTATGGAGATCATCAAATGGGACAACTGTAGATCATGTGCAATCACAGTAACCTTTTACCTCCTTCATATTGGGTGATTATTTCATTTTCAATTCTATATTAAACATCTTCTTCAGCTTCTTGCCAGATCTATCAACATGTGATGGGTTTTTCCTCATGTTCACCATCTTCTTCGGGTTTAATACAAAAATGATTTAATCTAGCATGAAAATTCGTTAAATTCACTCAAATAACCCACGCTTACTGAATGGTAACTGAGAGAGATGCTGATGTACACAATGTCAGGATATCATCTCACAGTCACTGTTGTGTGCACACAGCTGTTAGCAGGGCATACGTTCAACCAAGTGTAATTTTTATATTTATGTATATTTTTTATTTATATTTTTTTCCGATCGTATGTACAGATGGTCGTAAGTCACATAGGATGTAAGTAGGGGAGAGCTTGTATGTGGTATAAATAATGACTCATGATGTTGGTGCAGAATCATTTGGTAATTGCTATTGCAAAGAATATACCCTAAGTAATTGTATTGCGATGTAATTTTTCAACATGCTTTTGACAAGGTTTTGTAGAGAATAATTTGGTTACCAATTATATTACCCAACATATTATGCAGAGCATTTTGCGTGCTTATGTAAAAAAAAAACTGAAAAACTAATGAATTGCAAAAGAAGAAAAAAATAGATCCCAACCTGCTAATCATTAAAGATACTATATCCAGTTGTTTCTAGACATTTAGGAATATCTGTCAATCTATCTATACATCTGATGCCTGTTCCCCCCAGGAACTTTCTCAAGGGGGTGGACATGGCAAAAGAGTCTCTGTAGCTGTTGAACTTGCAGTTCTAGAATATCTGAAGAGCAAAAAAGCTGTAATAATTGGATACTTATTATATAAATGTTTTAGTATTTGTAAACGTTTTGTTAATTTCCAGAAATTAATATCTTGGCATTTGTTAAGTTCTACAAATATTGTATTTAGATATTTTTTATTGTTAGAATATGTAGTTGATATTACATAGAAATATTGTTCAGTGCCTAAGCAACAGTTAGAGAGAGAGTCATTGATTTATTAGTGTAAGAATTTATAAAGTTTTGCTAGTTTAATGGTTACTCTGTTGATACATTTTTGTTATGCTTAACTTTTAATCAAATAAACCGAGGACCCCTTTTACAGGGCTTCTCTAACCCACAGCTGCACTGCAATCATTATTAGGGAAATGATGAACTCCCTTCGAGTGAGAAGTTCTTTAGTGAGATTGTACTCCTTTTTCCTTACATTGATGCAGTGTCACTAAAGGTGACTTCTCACTCACAGTGCAACCCCTTCTAGTGGGTTCTGGCAAAAGCTTCTTTATATATTTGAGTGGTGTTACTACCTTTTGTATACTGAAATTGAAAGTTCATAATTTTATGATATTTAACAAGACCTAAACCTGCCTCAATGTTTTGAATCTTTTCAGAATTTTAACGTCATTGTGAGTGCTATTTTTTTTCATTTTCACTTGTTATATGATAATGCTTTGTAGTAATTTGTATGTTATTAAAGACAGTTAATAATTCCTGAATATTCTTACTAGCTAACAGTCCCTGTAGAACATTTATGTCATTTCCCACTTTTGTACTGATTGATGCGAGCAGAATAATGTACAAACACTCAAGTGAGTAGTGATCGAGACTGAAATGTTTCAATGACACTGGTACAAGGCCAGGGCAAACATGTCTGCTGTCCACAGCAGCTTGAGGAGTCTGCTTAAGTAGCACAATGACAGAACTTTGCCCCAAGTATACTACATTGATCCAAATCATTCTATAGAATGCATTCCTTTTACCTTGAATGTTGAGGCCTGAGAACTTTGTTTTGTAGGCAGACAGAAAATCCAGGTTTCTTCCACCACACTAGCACCTATCACCTCCCCTTCTAATCTTAATACTATCCCCTCCTCCTTATCCTAGTCATAACTACGCATATTCAGAAACTCATTCAATGTCACGAAGGACAAATCCTTGTTTAGCTTCATCCATGTTCTATTATTAGACAGTGTTATTAAGTAAGGGTAGGTTTTCCAGCATCTACACAATATATGGATGGTGTTATTTGTTCCCTATCTATGATTAGTTTGTTATAAAAGTGTATCCGGAGGGGGGGTCATCCCCCAGATATGTTCTATGTACAATTATTCTGACATTTTTCGTCTCAAAAGAAAAATTAATATGTATTTATGTATAACTTGTCTTAGTAATTTTCAATACTTACCAATGAAACATTTGTTTCATTTTCTATATATGTTCTGTATGTCATTTTCACCTCCCTCCTAAAACACCTACATATGCTCATAAAAATTTTTTTCTCTAATCACAATTATTTTGATAAATACAACTCCATTGATTATTGTAATTAGCTGTTTTATATCATGTATATAGAATAATTCTTATTCCTAGATGCTCCTCTCTCTTATGAAAGAGCTATATTCAATTTGATGAAAATTTGACAAATACTAGTGATTTAGTTGAATATGTACCGGACACATATAATGCTGAGTTGTGTGATACAAAGTTTGCGTTCATGTCATTCTTGTTCTGAGTTTTTATCATCATTTTGGAGGATTCATAATTTGCCTTCCCCTTACCGCTCCACCAGACCCCCGCTGCTCAGGGTTGCTTTTACAAGCCTGCCCTCCTGGGTTGAAGTCCCGTGGTGGGGTCAAGGAAATAAGGATCAAGGTGGTGGGTTAGTTGTGGTTGGGATTCTTTGCCAACATATTTGTAAATTACCTCTTTTTCTTCCAATAAACGTTATTCCTTTTGCTAAGGTTTGAGGCGCTATCATTAGTTTTTAGAGTTGCACTTTGGGAGACTATGCCTTTTCAACGACCTTTCCCAGTTTATGTTATTAATTACTTTTATGTTACATCGTGTTCTACTCGGTATATATACATAATTGATCCTGATTGATCTCTTTACCATATCTCTTCTCCCCATTTTTTCCTGTTTCCATTTTTTTTTTTATCAAAGTCTTCGTATTTTCTAATCTATGTTGGTAGTAAAAAGGAGCTGTCATCAGCTCTTGGTTGGTCACACAAGGGTGCTGTACTTTGTATCTACTTTGATTTTTCCACACAATAAACTGCCGTAGATCTTTTTCTTCGGCTTAATAATAACGACATTTATCTCTTAATCTATTCATATCCTTTAGAACCAGATTATTTCCTTTACAATAAAAGATTTTGATCTATTTTCCCTCGTTCTCTGTATGTTTCTTTCCAGTTTCTACAATTTTTCCATATTTAGCTATCGTCTTCCTTTATCTTGCTTTCTAATGTTCTTTAAATTACTGTTATTCCTGTCGAAAAACGGGTTTCGTTCTTATTATCGCATTATTATTTGTCCCTATTCTCATTTCTTGCATTCATTTCATCCATAACATGTATATCCCTTCATTTTCTGATTCTTTTCTATCTGAAATAATTGTCTTTCTGTTTTTATTCATAGTCAACCCACACACTGGTTGGTACAGTCACCATTAGTTCCTGCATAAGGACTTTTTTTAAATCCGTATTTATCGCACGAACGATCCATTTGTAATGGCGGTAAACTTATTTACCGGATATTTGACGTAATAGTGATTATGACATGATTTGGTAGTTTATTCTAATTTCCACTTTGATGCTCTGTTTAAATGAAGAGTGATTTATCAAGTCTGAATGAGATAAGTATTTATTTATGCTACTTTGAATTGGTAATTTTTAACTAGAAAATACTGAAAGAACGTCTTGTGTAGGCAAATAAAACCTTACAAATCCGCGATCTTGACTCAGTAGCTTGTTGTGAATGGACGTCAACCTTTACCGGACATTTTGAAAAATTGCGACAATGATGTTTTGTGAAACTTGAATTTAAAAGCTTTCCAAAAGTATGGCAGAGGTAAAAGACTACATAAGTAAATTAGGTAAGTTGTAATTAAGTTCGTTTTCATACATAGATTGTTTAAATGAGTTTGCTACTCTGGGTAATCCCATTTTGTTTTATCATGATTTGTAGTGTTCACTAACCGATATATTGGCACCAGTGGTTGAGGAGGTATTTTGCTGTGAAAGTATTCTTTATGGGCACCATGATAATGAAGTAGATCTGAAAGAAACATATCTATGGACTCCATACAATAATGATCCAGTTTAGGGACACTGCATAGATAACATGGATTTGGAACAAATGTATATCGATATACTGTATGCATAAGGCAAGTGAATTAGACGGGGACGAATAATTTGAAGATTTTTGTGTGGTATTCAGGTATTGTAGATTCGTTAACGAGCAATTTTGATTTTTTCCCCTTAAATATGTAGCTTAAGGTACGTTAGGTTGAGGAAGGGTATATTTTCTTATGTTAGGTCAAGAAAGTGTATACTGACTATATAGGCTTTTTGCTTTGGTGTTTTGCACTATGTACAGAAAGTTATCCAAATGTTAAGTTAGTGACAGTGGGGAGGGCTATGAAAATCAAGGCAAATGTGAGGTTCATTAATGTATAAGGTGGCGAGTTACTGACAGATCGAAATAAATAATGAAAGCCTCAAACCACATTATATTATCTTAAGCAGCTGATTTTCATTTTGATTTTCAGATTTTTGGATGAAATACACCAGATACACCCATTATGTCAGCTCCCTCCCAACTTCCAAAAGACATGCATATGAATTATCCCTGAGCTACTGGAGGTGCCATCACCCATCCTCACAACAAGCAGACAGAGTGAATTGAATGATTGTGGTATATAGGTAGCTAAACAAGGGCCTATTTTCAAATACAGTATCCTGTAGAGCTTAGCTGGGGATAGAGGGCTTAGGTTGTAGTACGTTATACATGACAGCTTAAGAGTGAATACTTGGAAATTGATGTCATGAGTTCTTGGTACCCAACACTACCTTACTAAAGTGCGAGAAGCAGTTGTATATATAAGAAGAAATGATGAATAATTCCTTTGCAGTTTATTCAAGTTTAACACTTTTTGTACAGTAGTTCATTCAATCCTACTTTTTAGCTATACTTACCTTTAGAATTTTTGTGATTATGTATGCCTGTCATGTGTTGCTGTAACATAAAGTGATGGATTCCAGTATTGTCGGTTTTGATAAAATGTCTTTTACATGTTTTCCTTTTGGACAATTTTTATGAATGAATAAGTATTTGTTGGCTGCATCCCAGTCTCTCTGATGAATTAATACTATTACTTTTTTTCAGTGCATCCTATTGTGGAAATTCGTGTACGTGCCTTAACCTCCCTTCTTCAGAAAGTTCAGCTGAACCTTGTGTCCATTAGTAGACTTGGCCAGCATTCAAGCTTTCTTTCCAACCTCCTGCAGTTATTGAAATTGGGACCACACAACCTAAGGCCACAAGTCCTTGAATTGCTTTTCTTCGCCTTCAAGGTCAGGTCACTTAACTGTAATAGAATTCATAGTTGTTGGTGTGATAGGGTAGTTGTGGGTCTTCATAATTTGAGGAAGTTTGATTTTTGCATTATTAGAACTTTATCCTTGAAAAGTCCAGAAAAATGGACTTTGAATGGAAAATGGAAAACTATTGTCCAAATGATATTTGTAAAATCTGTCCTTTTCACCAGCGATGCATCGTATGCAGTAATTCTATGTATTTTGAAGTAAATGTATGATTTGTACCGGCCAGCAAAAGTTTGAATAATTCTGTTTTGTGCATGACCGAAAAGTTTGAAAAATGGCCTTTGAAATATTTTATGTGAAGAAATATTGTGAAGGTTAATTGTTTTAATGATTTATTTTGTTTTCAGGGCCATAATTTTATGTATTTCATTTTGATGTTAAAACTTTGGTTGTAAAATCATGGTTCTTTAGAATTGATAATGCTTATAGTCTATAGATACATTATCCTTTTCTTTCTTTCATACTATTCGCAATTTCCCGCAATAGCGAGGTAGCATTAAGAACAGAGGACTGGGCCTTTGAGGGAATA
>JAUTXX010411419.1:0-12966 GCA_032273605.1 Panulirus laevicauda
GAGTCATGGCTGAAGGTAAAGCGAAAAGACTATAATGAACTTAGAGGAAAAGATATGGAACGTTTCTTAATAAAGTGAAATGATCCCGGCTGATGAGCACAGGGTGGGAATGTGAGGATTACGGATAAAAGGGAAGGTAAGGGAAATGCTGAGGGTGAACAGAGAGAGAGAAGAAAAATATTACAGAATGTTGAGATGGCGGATATCGCTGAAGGAAAACGAGGATAAAGAGAAAATAATGAAGGGGATATTAATATAAACCGCAGATAACGAGGGAAGTGAGAAGCTTTTGAAGAGAAGGAGAAAGGGAAGTCCAAAATGCAGAGAAAAAGGAAATAGAAGATACATAATATATATCGTCCTAAATACTGGGTCAGAAATAGACAGACCTTAGGAATGCGCCGGAATGATTAGATTTCAGATTGGTAATGGCGCACTGGTCGTGATATACAATAATCAAAGTCTTTGAACTGGGTAACCATGAAAGAAAAAATCCATATGGGAAGACTAAAATTTCTTGGGGAGAAAAAAGAAATAAGCACAAAAGAATCTTATATATTTATCATACTTGATCGCCGCTTCCCCCGTCAGCGAAGTTTCGCCAGGAAACAAACGAAGAACGACCCATCCACTCATATACACATATACATACATAAACGCCCATACACATACATATACATACACTTGAATATACATACCATATACACATGTACATACATATACATACACATTCACAACCATAGACACATATACAAATGTACAAATACTTGCTTGCTTTCTTCCATTCCCGACGCCACCCCGCCCCGCAGGAAACAGCATCGCCACCCCCTGCGTAAGCGAAGTAGCAACATGAAAACAGACAAAAAGACCATATTCGTTCACACTCAGTCTCTAGTTGTTATGTGCAATGCACCGAAACAACTCCCTAAACACATCCAGACCACAAAGACCTTTCCATGGTTTACTCCCAGATGTTTCACATGTCCTGATTCAGTCCACCGACAGCACGTCGACCCCGGTATACCACATCGTTCCAAATCACTCTATTCCTTGGACGCCTCTCACTCTTCT
Organism: Panulirus laevicauda; assembly: GCA_032273605.1. Classification (NCBI taxonomy): domain Eukaryota; kingdom Metazoa; phylum Arthropoda; class Malacostraca; order Decapoda; family Palinuridae; genus Panulirus; species Panulirus laevicauda. The sequence goes on from JAUTXX010411419.1 coordinate 1,072, forward strand.
GCATGTTCAGGCCCAAATCGCTCAAAATCTATTTTCACTCCATCTTTCCACCTCCAAATTGGTCTCCCACTTCTCTTTGTCACCTCCATTTCTGACATCTATAACCTCTTTGTCAATCTTTCTTCACTCACTCTCTCCTTATGTCCAAAACGTTTCAACACACCCTCTTCTGCTCTCTCAAACACACTCTTATTATTTCTACACATCTCTCTTACCATTTCATTACTAACTCGATCAAACTACCTCACACTGGCCTCAAATATCTAATTTGCAACACATCCATCCTCTTACGTACAACCCTATCTACAGCCCATGCCTCGCAACCACATAATATGTTGTGACTACTATTCCTTCAATCACCCATTTTCGCTCTACGAGATAACTTTCTCTCTTTCCACACATTCTTCATCTCTCCCAGAACCTTCGCCCCCTCCCCCACCCTGTGACTCATTTCCACTTCCAAGGTTACATTAGCTGCTAAGTCCACTCCCAGATATCTAAAACACTTCACTCCCTCCATTTGTTCTCTTGTCTTACACACGTTATTCACCTCCTTCAAAACTCTTTCACCCCTACTTTCATTTACCCTGTTTTTCAACCCTTGCATCCTCCCCTTGACTTCCTGCCGCTTTCTCATATACATATCCCAATCAACTGCACTGCTTCCTTGCAAGTATCGTCCAAACGCCTCTCTTTTCTCTTTCACTAACAACTTTATTTCTTCATCCCACCACTCACTACCCTTTCTAATCTGCCCACCTCCCACCTCTCTCATGCCACATGCATCTTTTCTACAGGCCATCACTGCTTCCCTAAATGCATCTCATACCTCACCCACTCCCCAGCTTAAACCAAGTACCCATTTTAACAACCAACTCCTAACAATGGATGAACAACCAAAAAGACTGTGGACCAACTGCCACAACTAGGATTCAAACCTATATGCTTGACCCATGGTCTGGAAAGCTAGCTGCATAAAATCACTGTAAAGTACAGTATAATCTGCATCTATAGAATGCTACATATAGCTGCTTTAGCTTCTACATCAACAATTTCATTACCATTGATACCAACATGTCCAGAACATGAGTAATATTTACACTGTATCTTCCGACTGGATTCTTACAATCCAATCTTGGACTTTTCAAACTATGGGATGCACTGTAGCATAGCATGATATGGCTTGGATCACACACGGGGAATTAGAACATACAGTAAATTTTGGATATTTCCCAGTTAATCAAGTGCTGCCACAATATCATAAAATTCTGCAGGAGACATATAAGATTCTCCTGGTAGCTTTGCGCTATGAGATTCTTCTTCGATAACTATAGCCAAGCCTAAACCTTCATCACATTTTAAGCCATCAATGAATATCTTTGTTCTATTTGTGCGAATAGTATCATGGTGAAGTAATTTACATTTCGTTACTAGATAAGCAATGTTGCATTTGGTTTTCTTATTCATCCCCTACAAAGCTTCATATCAGGAACCTTCCAAGAAGGAAACCAAATGAATCGAGTTGACCAAGCAAAATTAAATTCCGGCACCGAGTTAAAGTCTAAACTACTCTTAATTTGGCATTTCCTAATCTCAAATTATGAGGTTTAAGGAGCTCTGGACAACAACATTTCAGTCCTTTCAGCAGCAAAAATGAGTTTACTTTTTGGATTGGGTGTAAGAATGAGCCTAAAGATGCTTTAAACCATACAAACTTTCAATTTTCAAGGATCTGAACGCTTCTATGCATACTCCAATACCAAGATCATGGACAACGTTAAACATTTTTAGGATGTTATCAGTGGCCAATGAACACGTCCAATTTTAATCAACAATTTTGATCAAATAACCTCAGTATAGTTTACCTATCCACTTCCTATGAGTGATGAGACACTGCCTTTAGAATGTTTGGCGAGTGTGTCACCCTACTTCTAAAGTTTTAATATGGGGAGCTAATGTCAATCTATTTTACCTGACTTTCTTCAGGGGTCATATTTACCTTATTTTCACATTTCTTTGAAAAAGTGTTAATTCTGTGGTGTCCTTCCACAGACATTGTGTACATATGTGTATCCATGAGTACATTAATAGTAAAATTGGTTTGATAGTTCTTATCTCCAAACAAATGAAATCATATCTTAACCCATATTACTTTCATAGATTTTGAACTTACAATTAAGTAATATCTTTCTTCTTTCTTTCAAACTATTCGCCATTTCATGCGTTAGCAAGGTAGCGTTAAGAACAGAGGACTGGGCCTCTGAGGGAATATCCTCACCTGGCCCCCTTCTCTGTTCCTTTTTTTGGAAAAAAAAAAAAAAGAGAGGGGAGGATTTCCAGCCCCCCAGTAATATAAATATGTTCATAAAATTTCATTTGAGGTTGACCAAAACTGACTGCAACTACTTTCACTGCACATAACTGTACCAAGTTTATGGAAAGAGACCACAAAAAAGACCATAAAAATTACTATTAATTGCTTAAGTAATGGAATTTATGGTATAAGTTACCCTAAGAAAAATCAACGGGAGGTTTTCAAAGTTCAGAAGATTAAGTATGATTTAACCAATATTTTCCCTCATTTACAATGCCCTACAGGCTTACAAGTTATTTCCTGCAGTTTGTTTATATATTCAAGTAAGTGTATAACACTGAATAAGAAATTTTTCAGTTTTAATATATAAACAAAGAAGAGGCCTTAAATTTGCTTTTGCAAAGAAAATTACATTTCATTTTACCCTGCCTCTTTATCAAATGTGTAACGTAACATTGTCTCAGAGTGGTAAAACATATTGTGGAGAATAATTCATACTGCAGGAACATGAGTTGGGTGAAGTTTTCCATCTTGTGATACTAACTGTCAACAGCGGGGAGGTCTATACAGAAAAGGGAAAATAAAAAAATTCCATCAGGTTCCACAGTTACTAAATAAGCAAATCTAAAGTAAAACATTACCCCACAACTTAAAAGTGCATGTCAAAATATGATATGCTTTTCAATTTATCAATAAAAGTAAAGTTAAATTTTAGCTCCACATTACTATATGCTTTTGATGAGTGATTATATTACATTGTAGTGTTCAGAGAAGATAATAACAGTTACAGAACATAATTCAGAACACGTTTTGTCTTAAAGTTATCAAATAAGCTGACGGTGGCATATCATAGAAAATGTGGGGTTAATAAAGTAAATATGGGTAACGTAAAATGTCAAAACAACCATTTAACCTTATCTAACCTCCCTAACAACCATGATTTAACTGTTCAATATTCTAGCCAAAATATATGTCACATCCACAACTAGACACTGTGAAAATGGCACCAAATGTTGACACTCACACAAATTTACTATTGGTTTACTTCTATTACCATTTAATCCACTCCATGAGATCTATAAAAGTTCTGCTAATATTCAGCATGTGTATTACTTCAATTTCAATTAATCAACTCAAAACTTTCACTAATTTATGAATAACCTGTACCATCACCTTACGTAACATCAAGCAAAAAGTAATGCTCCAAATTATACTCCGCAACTACTGCTGTATTCTTTAAACTCTACTTTAACACTCTAGAACAAATTCATTCAATGTGCAAAGTTACCTGAAATTAACTAAACAGATAAATTTTCTTTAAACACGCATCCCTGAAACACTACAGCAGGTAGAAGCAAATATCTCTGTCGATTACAACCATTCAGGTACTTTGACCACTGGCATTTACTTTCCAGTGTGATGATTAGCATCTTTTCAATTTACCCCAAGAATATTTCAAGAATGCGCATTTGAAATACCACAACTGAGACTGAAGTTCCGTTATTCACATTTTCCAAATTCAACATGAAAAAATATGTGAAATATACTAGTAAAAGTTACAGGTGTCATTATATGCAAGTCTTCTCCCTACAGTGACAACTGTTCTATGGAGAATCAGTTCATATATATCTACTAACACCTTCCTTTCCCCCCATACTGAATCATATCCTCTTAAGAGTATGTGTGCCTGTAGTTTCCCTCAAGCCACAACCATACACAGAAGTTACTCTATAGTATCAGAATTCTTCCATACAAAGTCCCACAGATCATTAACATAGCCCGATTAATTAAAGTTACTTGGTCATTTTTGGCATGGGCAACTTGGAGTCATTAAGACATATGCTTTAATGTCGGTAGGAAAAGTTGGCAAAAATATGAAGTCAACTCTTTCCCCAGTCAACTGTCTTATATCTGAGGTGGGTGATATATAAATATATAATTCGTATACTTAACATCCAATGATGTATGAGGTCCAAGCTTGCTGTACACCTCTAACCCTCGCCCACACAACAAGATATTAGTCACCATTATTACCGTCAAGGTCCAATAGAACGCTTGTCCCCACTGTACACCTACTGTAGACATACACACGGGACATGATACTCACACATCCACCTCATATATACCAACCCAATGAAATCATACAGCTTTCCTGGTCGAGATAGTAACTTCGAGACGTTTAGTACCCCTGTGCCTTGTTTACAGTGAGGCAGTACAGGGTCTGGAAGGCCATCTGTGAGGGGGATCGAACCCTCCTCGCTCGCCCCTGCCCGACTGGCCAAGAGCACTACACGCCCGGGAATACATTACGATGGCCATTATGGAGGTTCCCGTTGGTTCATCAGGCTCCCTACAGTCCACTCACTTGACATTCAGAAAATCAAATACTTGGGTATTACACAATGGTATGACAGTCCTCGTAATACCTTTCTGCTGCTGTTATCTTAGCCTTACGTAATTATTTCACTAATGCGGACACTCCTACGCATTTGCTCATGTATTATTATTTCACGAATTCTAAGGTTGATAATGCAGATATTAAACATCTCTCAGGTTTGTAGAACAACAGAATAAGTGCCTGTTACAAATACATAGAGAAAGAAGTAGTTATATATAATGGCGTTTGGTAAACATCATGTAAATAGATGTAGAGTTATAATTAGACCAGCCAAACAGCAACGAATGCGACATCGCGCTAGTGTTGCGACTGTGATACACAAATGACCTCTTCGTCTGACTTGTCCTCCATCATTTCTCTAAGGCTTAAAAAACTTATCTTACATAGGAAAACAAAATAAAAATGGCATGCTTTCAGACTGATTTATTTCAAGTGCTTCAGGTCTGATCCTAACACCGGTGCGAAAATAGATATTCAAGAAAAATTGGGACAGAAATAAATATTCAAGGTTGTGACAACCTAGAAAGAGACCAAGACAAGTCCATTTCTGGTCTACTAGTACCCTGTTAAATGAGTGGTGAAGTCACTACACACTAAAATGAGACTTGGCTATGACCACAGTCTTAGAGTGGAAAAATACAGGGAACTACTACAGCCAAGAGAATAAATGGCCCTACCACTACGAGGAAAATTCAGGATCTGCCTGTAAGTAACATAGGGCTGATAGAGAACCAATACCACTTTTTTCCTTGTAATGACTAGGACCTAGGTAATGTGTACACAGCGTCCAGGCTTGTGAAAAAGGAAATAAAGAGAGCGTTATGCGTGTGTAAAGATTTGTTAAGCCCAAGCCTGCCATCGCCTCTTGTCAATGACAGCCGGTTCTCGGAGTGCCACCACTGGCACAGGTCGAGGGTGTGTCCGAGTGTATGGGCGCGTTTAGATGGATGAGTTGTGCACGGTGTCCTTGGTGCCATTATCAAGCTTCAGAATTCACGAGAAGAGAAGGGTTATGAAATGGAACCCCACAAGTTTATATACAATATATCATTTAACCCTCATTATGGATTCACAGGATCCCTTTTTAAACCCTGGGGTTCCTGCAGATTCGAGACTGTACGCCTAGATAACCAGAATCAATACGGCCTCTAGAAGGACTGAAGTACAACTTGACCAATTGCGATCACGACACAAAATCACATTAACTAGAGGACTAAGAATTAAACTCACAGACATACAAAAAAAAGCATAAGCAAAGCCTCAACAGTGTAAATAATTACAGTGACGAATGCCAAATATCACAGTAACACTATAGTGTATTTTCCTCGGCCAGCTTACTGCAGCGATCACCATGAACTTTGCAACGTCACCAAAATTTCCTTGACGAAGCGGGGTTCCCAAAGGCAGCTTCCTGTCACCAACGCTTATTTCGTAGAAATCATTCCCCCTCCAGTGGGAGCATGAATATGGATGTCTTAGGAGACGACACCACGCATACTAAATGGTGCAGAGTAAACATTAGGTTCTAACACTGTACAGATCCCACAAAAACCGATCGATCGATCCTTCAATCAGATAATTCCCTCTAACAACACAGTCGCCATACACACCCACTCATGCAATGTGACCAGATGCCCGATTAACACTCGACCCCCGGGGTATGTGCCCCTGGGCCGATCTGAAAATATCGACCACATTTTTGAGAGATAGTTATCAGGTGTGAGAGTCATGAGTGAAACAGAGATAATGTACAACTTGTTACAGTGGCCGTAACTGTGTTAGTACCAGTTCTTGTAGTCCATTGTGCTTCTTTAGGTAATCACAGATATCTCACTTAAATTGATTACCTGCGAGACTGGCAATAACCCATACAATACCTAAGATATGGGCAATTGTCCTGAATGAAGATTTGTGTTAGTTCTGAAGGTACTCTGTCCCTACCATGGTTGCGCCAGGTCACCCACAAGTCTGACCCGTCCCTAATCCAGACTCAGTAGATTTATCTATAACTGAACTAGAAAAAACAAAAGCAAATTCTTTGTTGTAGTACTAAGTTGAATAAAAACAAAGCGTCATGTCGCCATAGCCACAGAGGAAACAAAATAATGCACAAGAGCGTCAAATCCAGAGCCATACTCGGACGACAAGGCACGATCAGAGAAGATTCTAAATCAAAGAATCGCACAAGAAAGAGCAGCCCTACCCAGTCTGTACAGGTCTTGACATTTTCCAGAGAGACAAAATCATACCTGGTTATGGCCATGATTCTCCCCATCTTTACCTGCCTCCACACCAACATCTACACACTTAACCTGTAAATCACGCATGCTGAAGTTACAACAGAAAGGTATCTCGACATGAAGTATTGAACAACATATCTGGATACACACTTTACCTTATAGTGTTTTACCTTTCTTATAACCTTCGAAAGTTATCTGGTTGCGGTGTCTCCTACATTTCTAACATTCTATGTATATCAACTTGCTATTTTCCTTTGCTCAACTGTTCTCTTCTCCCAGTGGACACTTAAGTCTTCTCTCGCACCTTCGTCCCTGTTGACCATATTTCTGTTCGGTAAGGACGAATAAATTGATCAATAGACAATTAAGTGACTATGCATTTATATCAACGTAATTCAAAGAAGTCATTATTTCTCTGCCTCTGTGTAGGGGCTATTTTTGCTTCTAATTGGGTGGTTAAGAAAAGGGAGGAAGTGAAATAAGGGACGGTTTTATGCTAGCAGGCAAAGTAGACAGACGTAAATTTGTGACTATGTCTATCGGACTCCTTCCTCTTTCCCTTCCTAATCATCCAATTAAAGACGAAAAGCCATATAGGAGCAGGGAAATGATGGCCTCTTATAGAGTAAGAAGGATCCTGACACTATAACACGTATATGTATGTATATATGAAAGTATAGTTACTAATTCATCGACTGATTTAATCACTTTTTTTCTGTGCTCTTCATGACACAGGCCAGGGGGCCAAATTCCAAAGCCTGAAAGTAGAATTATGGTCTCAATGAAGGATCTGCGAGAGCATACGAGTGCGTTATATGGTAGAAACGAGAGAACATTTCAGCAAGAATTATCAGAATTATTACAATTGTAGAATGGTAGAGACGCAGGACACACTGTAACCTGACAATTTTCTAACGACTTAAAGAAAATTAGATTACTACAATGAAACGAACAGACAAATAAAATCAATTTCATGATCAATGTAGACATTTAAAAATCACCAAATTCTGGAATGCTCAAAACATGTTCCGAAAGCGTGTTCAGGTGACACTACTTTCAGGTACTGGCTCGAAGAAGAGAAGGAAAGTTGTCCATAACGAAGGTCCTTGGAATGGAAATCATTCTACACCACAAACCCGTCTCTCTAACACGTATAGTTTGTAACTACTGGAAAATATGTTCAAGAAACGAGTGGATCAATTTTTTTTTCATACGTAGATAACGTATTAATGAGCCACCACTGATTCAGAGGTAAATGGCGTCTCACAATTTTTTTTTTCGATTTCTACGCCACAATTAGTTCCACTGCGGACGAGGGAGACAATAGTACCCACTAGAGGCATGAGGAACACCAAGCTAGGGTCGGGGTTATGATGGCGGTACACCTCACTGATGGCCAGCTGACTCACTCACACGTCGGGTGACAGCGTGAGCGTGTGGTATGACACTGGTTATCACACGATAGGCAACTGTCGCAAAACACGAAAAGATAATGACATTCATGAGAGATAAGACCCTCGTAATCTGTTCAAACATGGCGTAGTGCTGCTGCTGCTGCTGTCATGAGAATGTACAAGGTTGTCTTGTTAATAAACGTTCATGTTTCATGGCCAGGTGGCGTAACGGGTGAACACAATCTAACAACCCATTTGCTGAGCTGTGGGATATATCATTATACACCTTCGGTACTGGATGAGTCAGTTTGTTCAATCCTCCATGAGGAGCCTTGTTAACTCCTGAACAGTAGACGTGGGGCAGAAATGCTTACCGAAGTGTCTATCAGTAGAGGAAATATCACACTGCTTTTATCAGTGATTTGTTTCAGTTGATTTTGAAATTGTCTGGGTATAAGTTGCAGTTGTACCGACCAACTTCTTTCATTCTGTACCAAACGTTAAGTCCCTCATTTAGCATGTAAACACACCATCATTTTACCAGTCGAGTAGGTGTCATCACGTAAGTGTTGCTAACCTCCCAAGGCAAGGTCGCAATACATTCACGAAGTGTACAACGAAATTTCTGGTAGTCTTTAGAGTAAGTGGAGGAAATTTTTTCATTTTTTCCTCTCTCTCTCTCTCTCTCTCACTCTGCTTTCAAAATGCCCCCGGGACGATATTATTGCCAAGCCATAATATATACTTTCGTTTACAACAGTGCTACATTTGTCTTTCTCAGTATCTGGACACATTCTCATGTAAGACAACTGTGTAAATTTGCAGAGTTTTAACACGTTTCTGTTCATGAGCGAGTCAGACAATCAGTCGTGTCGAGTTAATCACGTACAAACCATATTATCTGCTTTGTGGCTTATTCATTTGCTGTGACGAAACTTTGCGGCGAAGCCATACCATGTTCTGTACTAATTGGATGAGCCAACTTCCGTCACGGACGCTGTTATACCGCCAACATTTACGCCATACTATTTGCTCGTATTACTACCACCTTCCGTGTGCCCAGATGTATACGAAATACGTCATCATCATGCGTCATATCAGCGTGGTTGCCGCAGCCCGCTCCTGGTGGCCGAACGCAAACTTTTGATAGCTTCAAAAATCTTCTTATGCTTCTCATATATTATTTCAAAGAGTAAATTCAGGTGGCTTTGTTATAAAATGTGAAATGAATGTTTTTTTGTATCAAACCTATTTGTGCGCACAGGGAAGGTACTTTACGTTCGTAGGCAAGTCCCGGTTTTTCTTATATCTTTACTAATTACCATTAGGTTCTGTCCACTGATAAATCATATCCAAGTCTCTCTGCATGTTATCTTTGTCTTTTGATCCTATCATTATGCCGACTCTGGTGTCGTCTGCGAAGCAATTGACTGCCTCTTTGACTTCTCTAGTTAACACTGGTCTCTGGGGTATATCTTCATTAGACATGGTTCCCTTTGCTGCTAATTTGGATTTTTTGATGGAGACTCCTTTATCCAATCTTGCTTCTTGCTACTTTTTCTAAAGAGAAGTATTTGCTTCAGTGTATCAAATGGCTCCCCAAAGAATAGAAAGACAATATCCAGTCTCCTTCCTTGCGTTGGAATTTCACGTACTGTAACAGAAACGAAGAAGAGACAAGAAACACAAGTGATGTGTGTTGTAAGAGTAAAACAATATAAACTTAGATTTTTGGGGAACAGAAATAATTTCAGACGTGGAAGAGTGATGAATTTGGCGACTATTTCTAAAGTACCTATGGTGCTATTTTCAGCGACTCTTCTTAATCATTCCATATGTTTATAACCCTGTTGAAGAGACACACTCAGCTTTTATCAAAGCAAGATGATTGGATATGAGTTTATATTCATTAATAACAGTGAAATCAGACTAAAGTAGTACTGACTAACACCTTAGATGAAGTCGGTCGAAGACTTTAGTTTTGAATACCTAAATCAGACTGTCCCTCAAACTTCCCCTTCAAAAGTTAAAGGAAAATGTTTGGGATCTTCTAGATGGGTCTTTCTCACTCTGGGAATCAACTTGGTAGTTTACCACTGTGCTGTCAAGCGATTCCAGTGTTTCCAAACAGCTGAGCGCGGCCATCAGCTAGGGAGTTGGTGAAGGCATCCGGGTAAAAAAAAAATTGCTCCTTTAATCTGCTTTACAATCTCTTTTATTTTTATTGTTTTCGCATCTACTCACTCCTCACAAACATGTTTCTCATAATCTCCTTTCATCTAATAAGACTACAAAAAAAGTCTTTCTCTACACAAATATAATGTACTGACAACTTTTCATGTGATCAGAATTTCTAGCATTTCTAAATGTCTTATTTTCGTTAATATCTAAAGGAAAAGTGGATATTAGAAACAGGTACAGAGGAATATACCGAATTTGCTCGTATCATTAGTGAAAAATCATTCACTGTTACTGCAGAGGCGTATCAAAAACTTTGCTGAGGTAGGGAGGGTAACCCAATATAAGTTTGGAAGCCGCTGCTCTGATCTGTTATGATTTTCTTGAAGTGCGTTCAAACCTGAACGCTATCTATATTGAAGACAGGGACGCACCTGTGAATGTTAGAATGATGAATAATTTCTTGAAAATGAATGCCTCTACCTGTGAAACCTAACGTTTTTGTTCGCCTTTCTTGTTGCTTTGTCGCAGTACCTGGCTATAGGTCATTGGGGATTATTCAAACCTGTTCCCTGAAGTTACGTTTCTTAATGGAAGTCTTTAACTTCTTGGCCGACGTGTGTGAAGCTTTTAGCTATTGGATGTCAAAATTCATTTACCACTTCCGAGCCCAATCTATCAGCCTGTCTGTGCCCGTTTTCAGTAATGATATACGTAAATAGAATTGGTCAAAGGAATGATCCCTGTGGCACACCATTTGTCCCGCCTAACCATTGTGACGACAGACCGGTAACCACTACCCTTTGTTTACGGCCAGTCAACCAATTGCCGGTAAATTGGCCAATTTACCTGCCGTCCTGACACCCGTCTAGCTTCACCATATGAGAAAAGACGAAGCGGTGTAATCCTGTCACCCGTCCAGCCTCACCAGGTGACAGGAGACGAAGCGACGTGGTCCTGTCACCCGTCCAGCTTCACCAGGTGACAGGAGACGAAGCGATGTGGTCCTGTCACCCGTCCAGGTACAGATACAACATGCCATTTCTGGAGCATCATTCTCGTATACCATTCGTCAGCTTCTCCGTATAAACACCTCTCCCTCCCGAGCCCACTGGGCCTTCGTCGTCCACCCCGTCAGTGTACGAAGGAGAAATGTACACATGTGTCTCAGGAACTTGTTCCACAAACCAGTTTACATACGTGATATTGTCTTTGTGTCGGCGGTGTCACGTTGCTGTGTGGTGGGTGCGTCGCTCACCACGTGGCTCCTTACAAACTACGTGGTTTCTCATCCATCACGTGGTTCCTCACCCACCACGTGGTTCCTCACCTACCACGTGGTTCCTTGCCTACCACGTGGCTCCTCACCTA